>CAIGRN010127859.1:558-13704 GCA_903798345.1 Fraxinus anomala
TTTAAAAAAAAAAAAAAAAAAAAAAGGTTACCTGGAAAACATGAGAGACAAAACCAAGAAAATCAATTTTCTGGAAAATATAGTGTAGGCAAAAGTGGAAGTTGGAATTTTCTTTTTATTTTTGGGTGAATCAAACAGGCCCTAATATCAATACTCAAAAAGTTCAGACGAGCAACTTATTCATCTAAAAAAACTCAAATGATCAGCAGTCGAATTTCAAGAGTTTTGTTTTCATAGCTGCTGCCTGCTAATCATCTTGCATACTATATAATTCCACATTGTTTAAATATAAAAATAATAATTAGCATGTATGAATTAGACTAATCATTTTAGTAAAGTGGACTTTTAAAATATAATTACAAAACTTAGACCTCCTATAGTATTGAGATTAATTTATTACACAAACCCAAAAAGAAATAAAGAACTCAGGCCACTTGTCACAGTAGGATTTGACTATAACGAAGAAGACTGATTACAATATGCATTTGATTCATGCCTCTATCTGTTTCTTTCTAGTTTCTACACGAGAAGTGGCTAGCTTTAATACGCTTTATATAGGAAGCAAATATTATGACGACGTAATGCATATTCAAACTCTGATTCAGCTCATGTTTATAAATTATTTATAATCACAAATCACTTTATATCCACGCAATTCGTAAAATCCATAAGTCGTATTCATTTATTCATTATATAATTTAACTGTTTATAATTTAATTTGATTATGAATAATTCCCAAACATGCATCAGAGAAAATGTACATTTTAATTGATCGTTGTGTATAGAGTCTCTTCACGAGCGCATGTGGTGCCTGCACAGACCCCCAACCAATAGGAGGGCGCATGTCGTCCATGGCCCACATGATCATGGACGAATAGCAAAACTTATGTGTGTGTATAAAAGCTGCTCTTTGGATTGTTAATAAATTTAAAATTTAAGATTTGTGGAAGTTAGAATCTTAAAAAGAATATCAAGGGATCTTAAAATTTCTTCCCACACACAATCTCAAGATTTCACTTACCGTATCTTTCTAATAAAATCGATCCACCAGGCTCTGTCTCTGTGTGGGACGAAGCCTAAAATAGAAATGGAAAAAATAATCTAAGCATTAATTCGGAAGAACCATCAAATCTAAGTGCTAATAGCCTTAAAGTCTTTTTCTTTTCAGCTAAACGACGATCTTCACCATAATTAAAAACTTAATATGAGAGCCAAATAAAGTGGGGTTGACAATAATCATTCAAATTAAGAGCACTAAGTAATTAATTAGTTGATAATGGCCTCCATGGTCCATGCACTTTCATACCTAGCTTTTGACTGGTCTTCTCAATTTTTTGACAAATTCAGTGCAGAATGGTCTTGTTTCGGACATTTGTCCCAGTTATATAATATTTTATCAACCGACGCAATTGGGGCTTACAGTCTTATACCCCCGTGTGTCAATTTTCCTCGTACAATTTAAAGTGTATTATGTAATTATCTCACAAATAATGTATAAAAATCCCTCGTAAGATATTCATATATATCTCAAAATTATAGTTTCGGTATAGAATTATTAGTGTGAATATATATTGGCATGTCCATGTGTTGACCAAATTAGAGGTCATTTTTTCCTAATAAACTCATTTTGTGAGGAATATGAAAGTAATTAATTTTAAAGATTGCTTTAATTTAGATGGTATTTTATGTAAAGAATATGAAAGGAGTGAAAGACATGATAACGTGGTTAGATTATTAACTCAAGTCCAAATCCCATGATGATGAGCAATTCCACAATAATGATAGACTGCACACATGAAAAGTAAAAGAATACAGAATTTCCTTAAGATCTTCAAATCCCACTATGACTAAATCACTCCAACCTAAATGGCCTATATGCTGTATAAAATATGTATTAAATGAACAAAAATATTATTAAGAGAAACAAAATTGAAGGAAAAGAAATTATTAATAGAGATAGAATTAGCATATCGGGGCTTGTGTACATAATGTTTTTAAAACAAATTTGTCTCCTTACCATAGATGTTTGAGGTTTATTTGAGTGACCATATCCCAAGGTACAATGGTGGAATCAATAGAAGTTCAACATCAAGCTTCTACTCCGACGAACTGGACCTTGTCTAAAAAACGTCACCAAGATCTTCAAATACTCTTAAGAAGATTAAGGAGGTAAAAGAAACTCAAAAGGGAAAAGAGAGTGCAGAATGTGTTAAAGCCGTGTGTTGAACTGAAATAAACGGTTTCTTTATAAAATCCATGAGTGTGAGTTAATTTCCGCATTTAACAAGGTTTTTACAAGCAAGCCATTAACCACAATAGTTCTAGGCATTGAAGCTGTTATAGAGGCTGGGCAGATTAGAAATAAACAGAAATAATATTGAGCAAGGTGCAAAACAGATCCTACTAAGTGAAATGAAAATTTTAAATTATTTAGACACACGTGCAGAATTACACAATTAAAATTAACAAGTCATTTTTTAATTGTTTCTAGATGATTAGTTAAACAAGTCAATTTATCCCAAGTTTGAAAACCACAATCAATACTTAAAAGCAATGAACAACACCAAAGATGATCGCGGAGAAATTCCAACTAGATAAAAACTCCGATGCTTTGCAAGTTAATAATTCACTATAAATCGAAATAACTTACAATACAGTACAGTCCAGACTCGTTTATCCTATAGAATTTTTTACTTTAATTCCTGCAATCTCACTTGATCCTACTGGAGGTGTGCTCCTTAGAAACAAATCTCAACTCCTGGTTTATACATTGGCCCTCCTGTGTTTGATCAAAAGATCTTATGTGTTTTGATCTGTGATTTTATATGAAACTATATGACTTGATCAACAAAATATGATTTAAAAGAATTTATGGATTAAGTAATATGTGGTGGTTGAATCTGTGAATCAATGAATGTTTTGAATTATCAAAGAATTGATCTCTATGGAATAAATCTAATTCAACACCATTTTTGACGTTCATAGGGTAGGGTATATATAGTAAAATGTGTTTGGGATGAAAACTGATTGAAAAACCAAGTGTTTGAAAAAAATAGAATCTTGGACATTGATCCGTCGCTCAAACTCCAAGTGAGCGACATGCGAGCAATAGCTGAGTAATCGTCGGTATTTTTATCATAACTTTCTCTTTCGATATTTGATTGAGATGATTCAAAATATATTGGAAAGATAACTCAAAAACCTACAATTATTCTAGAGATTGCTTTGTCCAAATTCCAATCTTTCTATGTGAAAAATATGTTGCAAATTGCGACTCAGAATTTGGAGCATAACTTATACGGCTCTTTGACACTTTTTGGACTTCTAAATGCATTCTAATGATCATATGTGATCTTCTTGAACTCCTTCAAGGACTATATTATCAACCCAACTCTTTTGACTTTAATTAGGATTTTATAACTCCTATTTTGACTTTAATTATAACTCGATAAACTCCTAATACAATTCAACTAGAATTTGATTTTGAATAAGAAAATTGTCAATTATAAATTAAACTTAACATGAAAAATTTCGGCTAGACATTTTTGTTCGCGGATCACATTTGCACATTAGTTCAATGGTCGGTATGCTAATCTAGTCTGCGATTTGCACTCCTTGCATATGGACGTAAAAGAGAGTATCTATGCTATACACTATTACACTTTTAAAACATGTGACCATATTTAAAACAAGTGTTTGCTTTATACACCCAAGTATCATATTGAGCATGTAAATATACAATTTCAAGATTCTAACTATGAACACAAATCTACTCTAATCTTTCACGGCCAAGAAGTGAGTTCTACTCAAAATTAAGCTAAGACCATATCATTTTTTAACAATTCCCCACATGAATAAAAATTAATAGAGATCACATAATACACAAATACTTGATAATAAGTTCAATGTCCAGGTAGACATTATCCTTTAAAAATTCCCTTATGAATACACTTTACTAACTAACCAATAGACACGATATCATTAAATTGTTGTGCTTTTTAAATAAAACATGTACTTGACACGTGAATAATCTTAACACAATTTTGTTCTCATTATTATATTTTGTGTCCATGAAAATTATTTGGTTCTGTGAGAGTTTTTATGAATTGAACCCCAAAAAGTTCCCTAATAAGCAGTCTCTCTTCTCTTTCATTTAGTCGATTTCTTATAGAGTAATTTGCGTAACTTTGTTCAAATTCTCAACGCATAAAAATCATTAAAAATATATTGCTTATCCTTTTTCTTACAAATATCACTGGTACATCATGAATAGGAGGTAACTTTCACAGTGATATGATTGAGTCTTAGATTATCCCTTTGAACCTAGGTCAAGACAGCTAGGTTGGATTTCCACTTTATAAGTTCACTATTTCAAGGGTTTATATTTATTCCTTTCAATTACTTTTCAACTAACTCTGTATTTAATCATTTATTCAATAGATACACAATATTATCCTTTTGACTTCATATATTTAATAAAGATAACTTCGAATAGTTGTCTTATGATATTATGTCTACGATGTATGTCTAAATTTACCATTATACATGTTATGTGCTTTCTATCACAAATTTACTATCACAATGTATGCAGATTGTTGACGTAAGCTTTGACCATCTCAGAATATTTTCTAAAAGTAAAATGTGTCAAAGGTGAATTTTATTCTTTTTTATTTTTATTTTTTTATTCTCAAATCAATGGTTCACTTTACGGCCTTACCATTTGCAACTGAATAACAACAATTTATATTTACGTGTGTCAATGTTGAATTTTATTCTTGTTTGCTTTCTATTGTCTCAATTTAATGGTTCTCTTTCCGGCCTTTCCATTTGCAACTGAAAAACAACAATTTATATACAATTCAGAAACTAATACAGCTTAGAAATTTCTTTGCCTTACAACATATTTTGTAAGATAGGACTTGTAATCCAGAAGGAAAGAATCCTAGTTATGGAGTGAATGGCCAATGCCAGGACTGTGGCCCGGTGTGGTGGGTCGAAAATCCTCTACATATTCAGCCTTACTTGTCCGTGCGCCTCCATTATACATGCAACAGCCATCTGCCACGGCTTGCAAAGACTTCTCGTGTTCCTTTTCACATTTCTTGCACGGCTTAGGCTTCAAAAGCCTTCCCTCAATATGAAACATTTCTTGACACAGGATTATAATGAGAAAAAGAGCACAAAATCCCAAGAATTGAGCATTTTTTGCCATAAGGATACTTTATATTAGTGAAAGAAGAATTCAAGCGTGTTGGAGAATAAAAAGTTCGTAGGATTATAGGAAAACAAAGAAAAGAGTTAGAAGATATTTCGATATGGTTTGCAAACCCTCTGAATCTGTATAGTATATATATGTGTGTAGGGGTGATGGGGTAGGGGTTTCATGCAAAGGTGGGAAGATTCTGTTCAGTTAGTAGAATATTTCGATATGGTTTGCAAACCCTCTGAATCTGTATAGTATATATATGTGTGTACGGGTGATGGGGTAGGGGTTTCATGCAAACGTGCGAAGATTCTGTTCAGTTAGTAGAAAGGAATGAAAAGTAGACAAAATGGACGGCTTGTTTTGGGAGTTTAAGCTCTACCTATCATTCATTATTTTAGCTTCTGCTACTTTAATATTATTCTGCGTGATCGTGGCCCCTGTGGAACATCTATCATATTTCTCAATGGAACAAGTTTTAATTAATGTCCGAAGAGATTGTTAGGTCCTTTTAATTCCACAAATTGTAGAGAATTCGAAATAATCTGGGCACACCTTTGTGTGAATCTTGAATGAATGGATGGATGCTGTTTAGTTTTCTTTTAAATTTCCTTGGTTCACAGGTAAAGGAAAAGAAATTTTTAAGGCAGAATAAACTAAAGCCATCATTTTTGCCTGCCCTAATAAATACTTTTGGTGAGACAAAGGGAATAAGACTTTGATAAGTATGTAAGTTACATATTTAGTTTTTGCTTTCTTTTTAGATTATGTGGATTAAATTAATTATTCACTTATCCTTCTGAGTCGACATACCATATGTATAGAAGATTTTAAGGATGCGCTATATGTTGAAATTAGAGAGGTGTGAGATACTTTGTATAAAATTTACATATAGGATAAGCATGTGGGGAAAGTAATGGGAAGAGTTACAAAGGTGGCATAAGCATGTGGTTCCGAAACGTGCACCTGATTTCCCCATGCTTTGGGAAAATAAGGTTCATTCTCCATTGTCGTAGGCATTTATCAAGATTTGAGAAGATCCGAAAACCCAGGAACATAAAGTGGCATGCCAACCATTCTATCTTGGCACTTTGACTAGGTCCACTGTCTAGTTTTGTACTTTTGTTGCTTGATGAAGAACATGGCAGTGATGGAAGAATGTCAGATATTGTAATTGAATTGGATTTGTTTGATACAGAAGTTTTTGGTTACTTTTTGGGATTATTTTCAAAAGTAATAGTCAGTTAAGTTTTTAACGATCGTACTGATGATCACATGGTTAAAAACAATAAAGTTAAGACATAGGTAGCACTGTTAAGCATTAACGTGTAATCCAATGACAATCGCCCCATTTTGCCCACAATAATTCCACATTATAATTAGAAGAATAGGAACTTTTTGGAAAATGTGTCGTTAAAAAAAATAGTAAAAAATTTGGATTTATATGTAATATTATTTTATTGGAGAATGTGTGATTGATAAGAAAAAAGGGAAAAATAAATTATAATTTAATGGGAGCCAGTACACCAAATCGGTAATATTTGTGAGTTAGGAATTAGGATTGAACCCTCTCATATTAGGAATCATAATGCAACTTTTACTGAGTGATCATAAGAAAATAATTTCAGTAATTACTGGCAAAATTACTCAAAACTTTAGTGATCATAAATAACTTCAATTTTGACATAAATTTATATAGATTGAAAAATCGAAGCATTTTTCTTCGATCAATTTAATTTCTTCAATTGACAAAACCACAGAAGAAAGGATTTCACCGAATATAGTGCCTTTATCTTGTGAGAGAAAAAGCGCTACCAACTTGGTGTAAATGGGTTCAAATTTGATGTCTCTATCACCTTGGCTTCTTGATTATCTTTCAATTAAATTTTAGGGAAAATTGCAGCACCGGTCCCAAACCTTTCATTTTACTGTACATTACACCAAAACCTTTAATTTTTGCTGCCGCAATCCCAAATATTTATATGTAATTGCAACAATGGTCCATATCACGCATTTCGTCCACATTGCCTTCAGTCAACAGGAAAATCTGAATTTTGACTCAAATGGAAAACTTACTTGATGGGCAAAATTGTCAAAACCAACTATTCTACTGCCAAACAAAAAAGGTTTCCCTTCCTTTTTACCCTAATCTAATGTCTATTTCTCTCTCTTTATCTTAGGTTGAACATTTCAGAAGGCGGAGAAGCTTAGTTGACAACCATGGAAGTGAACGTGTGTAGGTATGGAAACTATGTAATGTGGTTTTGTTTTTAGGGAATGGTTGAAAATGTAATGTGGTTGCTAATGACAATGGTTTTGTATATATTGCAGTGTTGATACCTTATTGATAGCTTCTATTCCGTTTTTTGATGTATAATTTGGTGTTTTTATACAAGAACCAAACAAAATTATTGTCATCATAGCTATATTTAGACATTAATTATTGGGACCTATGTTGCATTCTTGGACAAAGGTTTGGGAACTATGTTACATAGGTTTGGGACGTATACTGCACCATCAACAAAAGTTTTGGGATTTTTGCTGCATTTAATTCGATCCAGGCATTCATACCACTGGCTAAGCAAATTATTAAGTTAACCACGTACTTCATTACTTCACAACCATTCTTCTACTACTAACAGCATACAAGAAATCTAACAATAAAACAAACACAGATCTAACTACATATCCAGGTTACAACAATTCCTATCATAAATCCTAATGTCCAGCTTCTCCATACACAAATTCCCGTCGATCGAAGGGTCCGAATTTCAGCTTCCATCTCATTCCTTACTCGAAGAAAAGCAGGAATCAACTCCCTCGACCTATTGCACATTGGTGGGTCGAACCAAGCAAAGTTACGTCCCTCCATATCTTGATCGCATGAACAAATCAAAAATCATGTTCCTGGGTTCAAGTTTGTCCAGGAGAGGGTTTCCACATCTACACATGTTCACTTCCATGGATGTCAACTAAGTTTCTCTGCCTTCTGAAATGTTCAACCTTCACGGCCAATCAATGCTTCCAGAACTCGAATAAAGGGCACACTTCTCAAGGACAGAACTGTAGCTGACTAGACCGAGGTCGGCCAATGGTGTGATCTCCTATTCTATAAATGGGCATGATGTAGTCCCCCACCATAGACAGCTCGGGTATGAGTAAAACCTAGAAGAAAGGCATTTATCTTATCATATTTTAGAGATACACCCCAATCATGTATTTTCCTTTGTGATTTTCAACTATAAATCTCTCTGTTTGTTCTTAAGTTGACCAAACAATATATTATATTTTTTGACATCAACAAATGTTTCTCTTTTTGGTTGAATTGTAACCAACTAAAATTTTAACACTTCAAATTTAGTGTAAAATTATAATGACGTGTCAAAATTTAATGGAATAAGAGTCGAAGGTATAGGGAGATGGTACCAATAGATCCGGACTCGATGTAAATACGAGCTTGATGATGTCAGGTTGTGATTTTTTGGCACTTTAGTTTTGATTGAAATTCTTTATTAAATTTAATTAGATTTAGTTCTTTTTTGGTCCCAATTGTTTAAAATTAATTTTTCGTCCAACTCATTTTCAACCATACATTTCATAAAACTCAAACTTTTATTAACTTTTTAACTACACGTATAAAAAACTTTTATCAAAATCTACTAAAAATTTAATTTTTATTAGTCCTAAGGCATAGTATTAAATAAAGGACAAATTAGATTTATAACTTAAAACAAATTACAACCGTAATTAATACGCTCTCCCCAAAGTTTTCCCAAAACCTCAACATATGGCCCAATAGTGTCATTCTAGAACCCTACGTCTCTCAAATACTCTCTATTTTCACATTCTTTGTTTTCCACCGGTTTCATCTCCATCTCTGTCCTCTTTATTCTCCTTCCAATTTCACTGCTTTCATCTCTGTGTCCTTCTTTCTTCGTCCTTTTTTCGCCTGTTCCTTTCCTATTTCTGGATATCTTAAACATCGACCCACCAAATCGCAATCAGCAGAAATCTCAACATGTTCCGATTCGAAATAAAAAACTTATAGTCTGATTTCGACTTCTTCACTCCAACACCAACGCTGACTCCGACACCTAACTCCCATTTCTACAATGGTTGGAGAAAGTGGATTAAAAAGGAAAACAAATGTTGATGAAGAACCACCTTCAAAGAAGAACATAATTTCTTCAACATCTTATAAACCTAAGGTATTACGTGACAATAAATTAAAACAATAAGTTATGTGAAGATTTTTGTACCTTGATTGGAAAATTTGATTTGGGTTTCCATTTTCTGATTTATGTGAAGATTTTACTTCAATTTTTCGATTTCTCTTTTAAAGAAGGTTGAGTTATGTATGTCAGTTTAATAGTGAGGTTTTAAACAAAAATAATTTTTCATTTGCTGACCAAAATTACGAAATAAGCAATTAATTTATTGTAACATGGAGGTGTTTGCACAAAGAAACGACCGGAGACCAGCTCACGCTTAGCTAAGTTGGTGCTTTTAAATTTCAAAATAATGTTTACTCAAATAGTTCTCTTTTCTGCATTGTAAACCTGCTTTTTAGTGATGATAACGAATAAAATCTAGTTACTGGATCTCAAAAAATTACCACAAAGGTTCACAATTGAGTTTAATATGAATATTAATTTCTAATAAGGTTTAAAATAATTAAAACATTGAATCCTAATCATCTCAAATACATTTTGTGGATTATAGTCTATGTGATATTCAAATAGATGGGCTTCTAATTTAGTTGACATTGATGTTTAATGAATTTTAATTTTAATTTTCTCTCTTGAAATTTACTATTTCTTTTGATTGATTGAATTAATTTTTGAGTCAACTTGAATTATATTTATTAATTTTTTTAAAAGGTAAATTATTCAAATATATTTGGTAAACGTTTTTATTGTTTGCCATATTCCTTCAGTAATCTTAGTTGCCGTATTCTATTAAAACTAATGAAATTTCGTGAAATTTTCCATTTAAAGTATTGAATTCTTAAAAAAAATTTAAAATTAAGCGGAACGGGGCAGGGCTCTTGTTACCCGTACCCGTACCCGTCGCAGGGCGAAGTTCCCCATTCCATCCCCGACTCGAATACCTGATTAAGTGGGTACTCCTAACCCCATTCGGGGCGGGCACTCACACTTATCGGATTTTTTTGCTATCCCTATTTAAGAGCTTTTAATTTGTCCAATATCTTTGTGGTATCCTAACAATATTTTAAGAGTGTTTGTCACATTTTTGAATTTGTATCACTTTTTTATGTTCACGTCACTTTTTTTAAATTAACATAAGAGGGTTTTAAATGAAAGTGGTCTTAAAGAAGTATCTTACTAAAAAAGGAATAAACTCAAAAACCTCTTGTTTCTCGCACAACATTTTTTTAAGTTTACGTCACTTTTTTTTTAGTTTCTATCACTTTTTTTAGTTTATGTCACTTTTTTTTTATTTTATGTCACTTTTTTATATTTATTTTTATTGATAAATTTGTTGAGATTCATTAAAACAGTAGGTGTTTTGGAAGTGCTATGAAGGTATTTAATTTGAACTTTAGAAATGTGACAATGTATGTTGTTAAGCACTTGGGGGCTCAACCTTTTTCTTCTAATTTGTAGTCGGTATCCCCTAATGCATAGGCACAACTAGGCATGGTGGTTGGTGTTTTCCGATTCCCCAGTTTCTTGGCATTATTGATTTGTGTTTTCTCACAAAATATAAATGTCTTGATAAAATTATCACTCGTGCGGTGTAGCATTAAAAATTGGTTGGTGGTGTATTCTTGTAAAGTGACAACTTGATGCATATGTGGAAGAAATTGCGCATTAGTCTATACATGTATACATCGTGTTTCATTTTATCAATTTGAATGATCATGAATTGGATGTTGTTATGTTGTCTCATTACCTACTAAAAGTTATTCCTTCTTTTTCTATATTCTATTTTCTTTTTCCTTAAAAGACCATGTACTTGATACTTCTTGTCACATGTAGGGTATACAAGTTTGCAAATGCTGGTGATACTACTACGAAATAGCAGGAAATAACTAGATAGTTGATGTCGGTGTCGAAAAGAACGATCCATTTGGTGCCAAGGTAACCTAAACTGCTGCTAAGATGGGTGCCAAGGTCACCAAGGGTTCAATTGATCTTCGATTGTAAAATTGGAAGAAGTGTTTAGTTGTCACAATGGACTTTGTTTGTTGATGCTTGACAAGGTAGATGTCATTTGTATTACAACAACTACGGCATGTAATGATGTGCCTGAATCTTTCGTCTCAAGATTTTTTTTCTTGGGATTCTTGTTACATGGAGTGGAATCTATAGCTTTACATTGAAATTTATTTATTATTGTAACGCATCTAGTTGCCAAGGTTAAGATTTATATTATTTGCGCATGTTCAAAGCTATTGACAGTTGAAGCATAATTTAGCTAAACTTAAAAATTACTTTCAAGTAACCTTGGAAATTTATTGAGTAAAGTTCTTCTTGTTCACATGTTTCAACAGTAAATTAGTGGTTACTTATATATTAAATCACTTTAGTAATTTACTGCTGCTTTTAAAAAATTTGTTATAAAATCTTGCTTTTAACTTTATTTGCCTAATAGACTATCAAAGGGCATAAGTATAACAATAACAATGAATGAAAATAGTTTGAGAAATATTTAAGTTCAGAAAAGATGTAGGAGTAGGAGATTTCGAGAAAATCTCGACTGAGTTACTATGTAACAATACTTCTAACTGTGGATTCATTGTCAAAGTTATTGGCATGCTAGTCGCTTCTAACATACTAGCAATTCGTACGTCACTTTTTTAATAAATGTCACATTTTTAACAAAAAAGTGACATAATGGATACGTTAAGCTCTTGTATATTACGATATTTCTATCACTTTTTTAACATTACAATGTTTACCTTTTGTTGAACAAATATACTGTAATAATGTTAAGCACTCATATGTCACATTTTTAAACAAAAGTGACTTTTCTTTATAAAAAAAATGACACAATGTCACTTTCTTTTAACAAAGTGATACAAAGTCACTAATTTTACGCTGGGCGGTCACCCAGTGTATTATTGGGCGATCGTACAGTTAAATGTTTAAGGACGGTCACTTTTGTAGTGTTTATTATTATTTTTTTATTTTCTGTCACATTTTTTAAGCTTGTTACTTTTTTTATTTTCTATCATTTTTTTTTTTTTTGAATTCGTGTCACTTTTTTGAAATGTTTTTTTGCTTGTTTAGTGTTTATCACTTTTTCTGTCATTTTCTTGAAATTTCTATCACTTTTTGAGTGACAAACTTCATTTTTTAATAAAAGTGACATTGTATGTCATTTTTAAATTTAAAAAAAGTGACAATTAATTTTATACAATATTTTTTATTTCAAAAATATTTTTCATTTGATTTTTCAAAAGACCTCTAATTTTAAAGATATTTTTGTAAGTTGTCCTAATAAATATATAGGTCATGTCAGGCCAGACGCAAAAGCCCAGTGTTGGATTTAGGTGATCCAATCCACCAATAAACCGGACTCCGTATTGCAAATCGACCAACACAAATGTCCAACCAACACAAACCAACTGCTTCTGCGGGTTGCCCACAAAGGGCAATGCAGTGGAATTTAGTAGCCACAAGATTCAACCACAAAGGTTAAGGAAGAAGGACAAGGCAATGAAAGCACATAGCAAAATCGGGAAGCACAAAGCAAAATCGGGAACACTGCCTTTTCTCTCTCAAAAAACACGGCTACCACTAGTCACACTAATTGCAATAGTAAAGGGGTGAACAATATAAAAGGATTGGTGATGGGCTTTTAGGTTAGGGAATAGTAAGGCCCAATAGGTAGAATACAGATGGGCTACAACCGAAAAACCTTACAAGGTAATGGGTCAGACCATGAGTAACTCTAATTAATTAGACTACTTCCAA
>CAIGRN010127870.1:0-21221 GCA_903798345.1 Fraxinus anomala
GAGGGCCAAGAAAATCCACATGATTTTTGGGCGGCACTTTTGCAGGCTTTGGCCACCAACGGTGGTTTGTTTACAGATGGTTGGGTAAAGAAAAAGGAAGATGAGGCGGCGATTGTGGTGCCGGCACAGAAGAGGCAGTGGTGGTGTCGGCACAGTGGTTGCGGGGGAAGAGAGGGGAAAGAGAGAAAGTGTTTTTTTTTTTTGTTTTTGTTTTTTAATTTTTTCATTTATTTAATGTCTTAATTATATAGTTAGCATTTTACCCCTCTCAATTTTGTCAAAACTAGTCAAAAGTTCATTTTTTGGTCAAACTAACGATCAATTTGGACCTTCGCCGCATATTTATTAAAGGTTTAGGACCTTCGCTGACACAAATCAAAGGTTAGAGTAAAGTGCGCAAAAATCTGAAAGGTTTGGAACCTCTGCTGCAATTATCCCTATCAGAAACATGTTGGAGCTTGTAGGAGTCTGACATGTATCGGATACTAACACTCCAGCATTGGTGGTGAGTCGGTGCTTTCTAGCTTGCCCCCAACTCTCAAAAGGGGAAAAAAAGGAAACTACAGTCAAGCTAGAGATTTTGACTGCATTTATTCCTCCCGATTCAAATATAAAAGAAAATAAAGTTTCCTGCTGGATCCTTTAGTGTCCTGAATTTTATTCTAATTGGTCAGAGCTCAATCTTGTCGAGGTGAATCAATGGGTTTGAGCCCGTGATTCCTCACCGATGCAATGATTACATCAAACCGTCTCTCCCTTTCCAAACAGGGGCCCATGCAAAGGATATACTTTATTTCTGAATCTTAACATCGTGTTCATAATGCAAATGAATATTTTTTCCTGCTGCCTTTCTGTTCCAGAATGCTTTTAACTGGAGTGAGTTGGCTGTCATTTTACCCTTTCCTTTTGTTTTGTAATGTTTGTTCTGATCTTAAATTGTTATAACTGATTGTGCTTTTGAGTTTATTAATTAATCTGATTATAACCAAATTATTTTTTTCTTTTGTATAAAAATGAGATCCGCTATTACATGACAGGGTTTTGTGTTTTGCAGCAATAGCCACTAAGAAAATCAACTTTGATGATGACTTTTGGGCAAACGATGAACTGCAATGGCTCGAGTCCATAGACGGTGATAATTCCTGGGAACATGTACTTAGGAAGATTGGATATTTACAGTCACAAGTCAGCAAGATGAAGAGTAGAGTTGACAAGGTAATGAGTGAAAATGCAGGGAAGAATTCTTCCACAGTTGACTTGAGCTTTCTAATGCCATCTAATGCTTTGGTTGGTTCTCCTCGAAACACTGCTTCTCTTTCAAACAATGGGGACAGAATGCCAGCAGGAAGTTATATTGCATCTCAGCTTCTATCAGAGTACAATATGGGCGACATTGTTAAGCGTGAAACTTCAGGTTTAAGTCTTGGAGATGTTCCTGATGTAATTGAAAGCACTGATCAGTCCGTTCTGGGAGATTCGTGCAAAACTGTAAGTCTTTTATCTAAATCCAATCTTGCTTTCCCTCTCGATACTTTTTTAATTAGGCACTTGTTTTTCATCTACACCTCAAGAACAAGCTTTTCTTATCCTATGTTCTTGTTATCCTTTCTTTTTTCAGTGAAACACCAAGAAAATGTGTAGAAGTGATTTTGGTGCGTGAAATCCTATATATCATTGTACTGCGTAAACCTTCCTGTGATACATATGTTGGAACTAGCTGATCTTTACCTGCTCAACTCTTTCCATGGGTATAGGTGGCTGATGATATTTTCCATATCAAATATCTTAGGCTTGAATATAGCTTTTTCTTTGTACAAAAATAAATTGAATTTAGCTACTCTTACATGATTGGTGATACCGCCATACTGAATGTGAACTTCCATTAAGTTCTTGGGTTTTTTGTTCTTGAAATGACCGAGTATCTGTTATAATGAATTTAAAAAGTGGCTTTTCTTGAGCTGTACCATATCGAGCATTGCTATTATTAACTTCTAGCGGGGCAAACACTTGAACTCTTGGGAACTAAATTTGTAATACGATCTCAGTTATGTATCTTTTTTCTTCAAAGTTGATATCAATAAAATCATAACTTGTGCAGGCTGAAGATGGCGTGCTTATCGATAATACGAGATTGAAGAAAGATATGAATAATTTTGAGGAGGTCGAGATTCAGGCTATCCAAAAGCCTTTGGTACTGAATGATGGGTCAGGTAGCACCATCCCTCCACTTCCTGCAGACGCTGATCAGGCTACCGATGATCAACCACCACCAAAACTGCGTTCTATTTCAAAGCTTACTGCTCCTAAAATTAGAAGGAAGAGGGGAAGACGAAAAGGTTCTGGTCAGTGGAAACGAAGATCCTCAGCTTAGATGCCTAATTTTTGGTTACAATAGTCTCTCTCTGATCAAAGAAGTTTGGAAGACACAGGATATTGATGTTAATTGCCTTGTGACCAAAGAAATTTGTTGAGTGTACTTCAACCTACCAAAAGATCCACATCTTTGTCTCCTTGGAAATGACAGTATACAAGTCTCCTTTCTAGTATGTACATGCTGAAGTTGCTCTATTGTCGCTGTGTATTTCTGTTGGTAAATATGAATGCTTAATGAAATTAAACAATCGCGAATAGTTTCCATAGACTTGGAAAATTTTCTGAATAATAAATTACATTTATTTGCATTCTTTGTTAACAATTGATTAATTGATACAAGGACCATTTATTCAACCTGTTGATCTACGCAATGTTCTGGCCATCTTAGAGATTATGCATTTTGCTTTTCATATTTATGAGCCATCCTGACCAAGAATCATCTTCTGGGATAATTTGGCAGAAATGAGAGCCAGTAATGTGGCCGAGGGCACAAAAATTACATCGGGAATTGCTTTGATCAATTTAAGCTGTGGAACACTCTCGCCTGCTCTCTTGGCCGCCATAGCAGCCGGAGGTGTTAATAATCCGGCTACGAGGGTAAAATCATCCAATTTGCTAAGATTCACCTTCTTCTTCATGAATTCTACTAAAATTTTCTTCTTTTCGGACTCATCTGCCTTTTTTTCCCATTCCTCGAAGCATCCCTATTTTTGCTAATTTCTTGTTATTAGTACAAGTGCATATGTACGAAAGAGAGAGGCAGAGATAGCGAGTACCTGAACTTCCTCTTGTAAAGGAACATTATAGTGTTTACCAGGCAATGCTACATTCACTGTGCTGAGAAACAAATTTAAAGGGAAATAGTTTTATTAACTGGAGTTTATGTATTTTCAGAAATGGATAAATCTATTAATGGAATTGGTACAATTTTTACTTGAAGATATCAAGAATCGCCATATGGAATTTCTCGAAGTCTGAGATATCTTTCTCCATGAACTGCTTTTGAAGGGTTCCCGTTAACATACTTAGCAACTGTGTTGTTGGTAAACCTAGCATAAGAAATTACAAAATGGATATAAAAATTGCATAAAAGAAAAATGAAAACATGATCATACCATCATGAGATAAATATTACTAACCTTTTCCCATGAAGCTCATGAACATCCCCATCTTGCGAATAGTATGACTTCGTGTCGTGGTCGTGACCCATATATTGAGAACATATAGGTGGGTGGTGCAAGCAAGGTATCCCTTGTTAGGTTCCAATAGAAATTTGTAATCTGATTCCTAGCTTTAGCTTTAGGGACTGCTTCGGAGTTACGTCGTATTGATTATGAACGTTTTTTAAAGTATCGATTTTGAACGTGTATGAGCGGATCGATTTTGAATGGTTTTTGCATCGATTTTTAGAACTCTTCAACCTATGTTTGAGAGTTTATTATTCACCGTTCTGAAAGTTTTTTTATAAGAATAAAATTACGTATATATCTTTTAATAAAATTTTCTTTTATATGAATTTTTTTACTCATAAGTGATATTTTACTTATAGATAATTTTTTTACATATAAGTTAATATTTAATTTAAAAAATTAATTAAAATTTGAAGTTAATATATTTACTTATAATTAAATTTTACAATAATAAGTTAATTTTATACTTTTCAATAACTTTAAGTGATATATATATATATATATATATATATATATATATATATATATATNTGATTTTTTTACCTATAAGTAATTTTTAATTATAATTAATTTTTCTTATCTTACAAGTAATATTTTACTTATAAGTATTTTTTTAAATTATAATATAATTTTTTAAATGATAAATAATTTTTTATTTAATATATTCTGAACAAAATATATTGGTTGGAAATAATTATTTTATCAAGGGTAAAATTAGAAGAGAATATGATAAACGACCAAAACTCGTCAATTTGGTGCGTTGAGAGAACCGTTCAAAATTACACTACATCGTTTTTATGTGGTTTTTAAAACATCTAAAACTGGTGCCAAAAATAAAATAAAATAACGAGTACCGATTTTTTCAACACCTCAAATGGTGCCACCCAAAAAAAAAATTCTCCCATGGAAAACTGCAGCATAGGCTTGTGCATGACGGTTTATATCTTTATTCATTATTGGAACTCCTTTTCTCTGCATCGTACATGACGTTTAGTTTATTAGGTGCCTTTTTTGAGATGTCATTTCTTAAATGAGTCCCAAGCATATTTGATGGGTTGTGTTTAATAAAAAGCTAAGAATTTCTATCAAACTTCCAGAAAATCTTGGCGAACGATATCTCCATCTATATTAACGAATTTAAGAAGCGTGACATGATTACCTTAAGATATTCTAAATCTTGTAAATAAGGAATGCGCATAATTGCGCTAAAACAATGATTTTCTCATAAAGCAGATGGGATGAAGATCAATGTCCGGAAAACAAATGTGTCTACTCGTGCTAATTAATAGCCAGAAATTTATTGCAATACAAATTTATGTAAAAGCAAAGGAAAAATAAGCAGGGAAGTTCCCCTTAAAACATTGAAAGAGAAACAAAAATTACAAAAGTAAACCGTCTTAAACAGTATAATGGTTGTTCATGGTTTCCATGTCTAATCCCCTCAGCTTGGCAAAAGACTCCACCTTGCCTTTGAGAGTGCGAATTTCTCTCAGCCTGCATAAGTTTCATTTAACAGTCAAATTCCTTCTTTTCTATATCTCAAACTTTTGTTCTAAGAGAAAACAGTTTGTTGGTTGTGTCATGTGGGCATGGGTTAGGGGTGTGTGTGTATGTGTGTGAGTCGAAGCATATATGTTTCATGCAGCGAGCACTCGGATATACATCAGACCGACATGAATTATACGTAATATGATTTTCTGGTGTTTAAAGTTTTTGTGCTTGTCAAGAGGATAACCTTGAAATTTCTGCACGCCTTTTAGCTTCTTCTGCCATAAGATTGATGTCCCTAAAGGCGCTGCGCTCAAACATTTTTGGTTCACCAGATTGAAGTCCATGCAGTGTCCGTTGCTCAGCCGCCCATGCAGCCTCACGAGCTTCCCTTCCAAAGTCCTTTCGGTTGGTGAGGGCAGTCTGATGAGGTGAAACAAAAATAAAGCAGATTCAGATGACCGTCATTTTTCTTCTAACGAGTTTCAAAATCAATAAGATATGTTTTATCCATGACTGCAAGTGAAAAATGATTAATATTTTCTTTTTCAGCCATGAGTCATACAAAATTTCGTTAAAATAATTTCTGTCTAAAACTCAGCAGTTTGGTAGTTTATGAATGCTCCAACTACATGAATATTTCTAATAGAATGTGTTTCAAAGACTCACTCTCTGCTCCACCACCAGACCCCAGGCTTTTCCACTGAGTGCATATCGAACGGCAAATTTGATGGGATCGAGAAGAAAATAAGTCAGTGTGTTGTACAACCAGATCACACCGGTCCAAGCCCAGCCTATCTTTCTGATTCCAGCAAATTTGAGAGTTACAGTGGCAGAAAATACTGTTGCAACCTGCAAAAGAGAATTAGGATCAAAATTGTAGGATAACAAATATATTGTCTTAAAGGATATCTTACAACTTTCAAATAACTAGAAGCTAAGAAAAGTTAGATTGTGTAAAGCCTAATTATAGTGTTAAAACTTATCCCTCCGACAGCAAATCGACTACCTTCCTACATTATATAAAGGAACTTGAGGGAGTTGTTTTTGTGCGTGAGAGCAGAAATACAGACGCGTGAATCTCCATTATAAACTTTTGCTTGATTCTAGTGAAAATCTCAACAGGCTATGAAGCTTCACTGTTCCTGCAACTGGGTTTGGGCTTTTCCTGCACAGCTTAGGTGGAAGGCGAATTGGACACATTAAGGGTAAATTAGTATAAATCTGTGTTCTTTGTTCATTTCTGATTTCTCTTTCATTTATCATTTCTCTGGGGCTTAAGGTATCTAGAATCTATATTCCCAATTTTGAGTGTGTGAGTTACACTGGAAATGCTCGACTTACTAATGTGCAAGAACAATCCAAAATAAATTGGTATGGAAAATTCTTTTACCAGTTGTGCAATAATGAATGCAGTCACAAGCAGGAGTCCTGGACGTTCGGTAAAAGACCATCCACGTGAGCGAGTCACAAAAATTAAGGCCTGGCTGATGGTGCTGACTTGAAGATAGACTGCAGATGCCATCATTTCATTGAGTGGGTCTGCTTGCGTTTCATTTGACATGTTAAATTGGTGCTGGTTGAAGTTCTTTACATGGAAAACTTTCTGAAGAAAGGGAAAATATGAGAAAATGATGCAGAAAAGCAAACAAAAAGAATTGATTCACAGTTTTGTATATTTAAGAATGAAATTCCCAGAAGTGGCTTACGGGGAAGAAGTCTGTTTCATATGCTCCCCAGAAAAATATTACAGTCATTAAAGCCATGTAACCTCCGAGAACAACCCCAGTGGTGAAAATCTCACTGAGTTTCCAACTGTCTGGAATTGGAGAAGGCTTGACCCTGTCTTTAGATATTGTCATGATCGTACCTGAACAATATAGTATTACACATTAGTCAAGAAGCGCCAGGAATAACAGAATTCAAGAGAAATGTGAAAACCTGAAATGACTAACCATCATTAAGGATGGCGATGACAAGAACCATGAAAGGAGGGAAGTTAAATCTCCAGAATACTGTTAGCAGAGTAAATCCTAACTGCAAACATAAATTCGATTCCAATAAGATCAGAAAGGAGTTCTCTTTCTTCACATAATAATGAAATAATACATATATTCTTCAGAGAACTTACCACTATACGTATAGTGATAGACACAGCATATATCTGGAGAAAACATAAAAAAAATTATTCCTGTTCTATCATTTGTCTTAAAAACTGAACTTGTTAATGTTGAAATGTTACATTACCGTGTAGTTCTTCATTCTTTGGAAGATTGCACGGCTTGTTAAGACAGCACTGATGATTACGCTTAATCCAGGTTCTGTCAGAACTATATCAGAAGCACTACGAGCAGCATCAGTGGAATCTGCTACAGCTATTCCTATATCAGCTATTTTTAAAGCGGGTGCATCATTTACACCATCACCAGTCATTCCGCAGATATGCTTTCTGGCTTGTAACTTCTTGACAATCTCATATTTATGTTCTGCAGATAATATACAAAACAGAGTCGGTACCAAAGGACTTGATAGTTGACTTGTAAACAAATCACAACAAACTAGCCTTATTCCCAATAAATTTGAGGTTGGTCATGTGAATTCTTTTTCACCATTCCATTTATTGGTAAAATTGACTTTCACGTCATTCCAAAATTATGCAAAGAGAAAGAACTTCTATTAGAATTACAACAGAACACATACCGGGGAAGACACCAGCAAAACCATCAGCCTTCTCAATGAGTTCATCAACTGGTAGAGCTGCAACAGATTCATCCTTATGGTCACCGAGCAAAGATGAAGAAGGGTACATATTTGTGCCCATCCCGAGCCGTCTTCCTGTTTCCTTAGCAATTGCCAATTGATCACCTGCAAAAGATTTCCAGTAATGAACTTCTAACTCGGGCGCATGACAAGGCATTGATGCTATTATTCTTTAAAGAAAAGAACAGCAAGCGAAAGACTAAAAAATTTGCATTCTGCCTGACCGTTGATCATTTATTACCTGTGATTTACACATGTACATCGAACCTTCTGTAATATGTTCAGAAACCTATCTAAATATTACAATGGCTATGAGATTTAACTAGAAAATAGTAACATTGGGGGTCGTGAAATCTGAAAAAAATCACATATAAAGTGCAATGTGTACTGGTTAGGTTGGCCCATAGACACGTCATTTATCTATTCCAAGATATTTTTGTAATAGTTATATATCTACCAATTATATGAAAATTATTTGGATTAAATAGAACATCACATGTCCATTAAGAAGCAGTGACACAGACCTGTTATCATTTTGACACTCACACCAAGATCAAGAGCTCTCGTAATTGTTTCAGCACTGTCATGACGAGGTGGGTCGAAAAGTGGAAGAAGGCCAACGAATTCCCAGGGGCTGCCGGGACTGTCTTTGGTGCCAGCAGGTACTTCCTAAAGGTGAATAAGCCTGATAGTTCATAATTATCGCCAAGGGAGACATGGATGAAACAACGAAGTTTCAAAAGCTATACCTGGCGTGCCACTGCAAGGGAACGAAGCCCACGTTCTGCAAATTTTTCAATTATGGAATGTACCCTTCTTCCAATTTCTGATTTGTTATGTGCTAGATTAAGAATCTAGGGAGAATCATGTCAAGAACATCAGATATTCTGAAATAAATATCTTGGCAGTGAAAACTGAAAAAAATGTTAGGACTTGTCTAGTGCACTCCCTACCTGCTCTGGTGCGCCTTTGCTCACTCGATGCATTTTACCAGCTTGATCTATGTACGTTAGAGCTGTCCTTTTGTCTGTTGGATTGAATGGGAGGAAGTGAACTTCTGTGATTCCAGCACGTGCCTGGGAGAAAATAGTAAGGTAAAATGTAAATCAATAAGTAATCAAGGAGTGAAAGTATTTATCAGCTTCCAAAATTAATGAAACAAATGAGAGTTTTATTGAGTGGAGATATTTTATACATGAGAAGAGGAAGATTAAAGATCCTTGTTCATAAATATCTTTGTACTCCCAGCCATCAAAATATTGAAGTAGAGCGTGACAGGTCCATATTTTAAAATCAAAATATCAACATTCATATTTGATCACAATTAGGAAAAAGATAGCTAATATTATCAATACCTCCTGTGGATCTGCCAGCATTGAAACAATTGCAGCGTCAATAGCATCTTGGTTCTCCAACCTCGATGCTCTTGCGGCCATCAGCACTACTGTATCCTTGTCAACGCCTTTTGTGAAAACCTGCAATAACATGGTAGCATCAAATAGACAGAATCGCAACATTGGCATAACTATTGGGGGATATCAGATTTACTTTCAACACTACAGCCTTTACCACAAGCTATTCCTCATCTCATAGGCTGCATTCAAAATTCCATAAAGGGAAACATTGATTACATATGGATCACAAGTTCTTCAATTGATCTTAATAATTAGAACACAAATCTTGGATATATGAAGTTGTAACATGCATAGGAGGTGTGTTTCTAATCCAAAGCTATTTATGTGAAATATTTTCTTCATAGAAAAGGGAGTAACCTCAATCATATTTTTATCCACGGTAAGCTTGTTCAGAGTTAGAGTTCCTGTTTTGTCACTGCAAAGAACATCCATCCCAGCCATTTCCTCGATAGCAGTCATTCTCTTTGTTATGGCACCCTGCATTAAAACATGCGAACAATCTTTCAGTAATACTTTAAGCTTCCTTTACAGAGAAATTAAATTTATCTATTGTTCTCTTGAATGTTCGGAATAAATGTTCCATGGTTGTGGTCTTAATACCTGCTGAGATAAGCGATGCGATCCAATTGCCATGGTGACTGAAAGAACAGTTGGCATTGCAATGGGAATTCCACCAATGAGCAGTACAAGAAGATTATCAATACCGGTACGATAATCCCTCCCTTGAATGCCGTATATTACAATAATCTCAATTACCATTCCAACAGCGATTGAGCAAATGCAGAAATTTCCTATTGAGGTTAAAACCTGACCATATGAATAGTTTTAGAATAACAAAATCCTTGACATCAGATATTATGGTCCACATAGGGCTATTACCATTAACCATCACACCAAATCTTTTGTCAGCGGTTTTGTTTAAGATATGGAAAAGGTTTAGATATGAACCTTTTGGAAATGCCCAACATGTGTGGTGTTTTCCACAAGATGAGCAGCTTTTCCAAAGAAAGTATGTACTCCAGTTGCTATAACGATTGCTTCAATTTCACCTTGCTTGCATGTTGAACCTGAATATACCCCATCACCCGTGTTCTTGGTTACTGGAAGTGATTCTCCAGTGAGAGCAGACTGCATGAAAACTAAGAAACTTAAACCCAAAATTTTAATTCACTTTAAGAACAATCATTTACAACCACGACGATATTTCATGCAGTGAAAAAATAAATAAAAATTGATAGATAGGCAGTCATAAGCAATTTACAATTGATTGTTAGGATTAGAATTCTGCTTTGCAGTCGGTTAGTTTTGGACTAAGGACTGTATTATGAATTCAAAGTTCAGTCATGCTTTAGCTTTTATCTTTCTCTAGGATGTAAAATCTAATGAGATCTTCAAGCGATGGAAATTTCCTTGCACAGAAACAAATTAGTTCTAGCCAAGCTAAGCCATTTCATGTTTAATACATGACAAATCAAACAATGAAGGTTTTGCTTTGCAATTCAGCAGATACAAGTGTAAAGATTAATTCCATAAATTTGGAAATTTTCAGTACTTTGGAGCTTAAATATGCCCTTATAGGTTGAACGTTATATGCATATTAAGCACCTGATCAATTTTAAGAGGATCTCCTTCCATAAGGCGTGCATCAGCTGGAATAATATCTCCAAGTTTAATACTAACTATGTCCCCAGGAACCAACACTGAAGCTTCTTCCTCACTCCATTTCCCATCTCGAAGAACCTGGAGTTAAAATAGATTGAAGCATTTCTATTTATGGTTGAAGATTGATAGAAAATATGATACTAGGGCGAAAGCTGTTTCGGAAGAGCAAACCTTGGCTTTTGGAGCTAATCGAGCCATGAGAGCAGCTGCTGCATTGCCAGCATTATTTTCCTCAATAAAACTGATTGTGGAGTTGATAAGGAGCAAGATAATGATGCCAACAAAGTCAGGAACATCCGACGGCTTGTGCTGCTCAAAATAAGGTTTATCAACACATAATCATTACAGTAATAAACTTCATCTATTTCAAGTTTTTAATTTTAGAAAGTTCAACAATCCAACTTGAGAGGCTTGTGTAGACATTTCACAAACAGTGATATAGGAGGTGAAATAAGAACTGAAATGATCCTTACTCCCCCATGTGCAAGAGCAATGGCCATTAAAGCTGCTGCTTCCATCACCCACGATAGAGGATTCCACATAAAGCCTAAAAATTTCAAAATCTTGCTTTCCTACAGAAATTACAGCATAAATAGGAAAGATCAAGGTATGAAGAACAGAAAAATAAAAATCAAAGATGAGAAGGCAGGCGAGTGAGGGAGGTGTTGCAACTCTAACCTTTTTTTCTTCGAGTTTATTGTATCCAAATAACTCCAATCTTTTCTGAACTTCATCTGAGCTCAAGCCATCTCGTGTGCATTCAAGGCATCTAAAAACTTCATCAAGAGGTATATTTTCCTGCAAATAAATCGTAGCCTTGAGCGAAAAGATCAATAACATAAAAATGAAAAGGCTGATATACTATTTCCAAGGTATTGCTTCTTCTTGACAAATTTTTTGTGCTTACTTAGACGGTACTATTCAAGACCACACCAAGAAACAGCTTCAAAATCAGAATCGCATTTATACTTAGACGCAAAAATCATTATAATTGGTAGCAGTATGATCAGTCTCCTGAATCTCTTCTCAATACCAGATATCAAATTTCTTCATTTTTTCAATATTACATGTCAAAGCACTTCCATTTCTTGTATTGAACTACTAATTGCAAACCATTTATAAGAACACATACCAGATCAACCTCTTCCTTGACAACAGCGTCGAGTGCAATAGACTTGTCCTCCATAATTAGGTCTTTTATGGTTAATTTCCTCCAACCTGAAAGGTTCTATAAAGATTCTGCATTTTCAACAAACGTTTCATATAAACTTCATATTCCATCACTAAAATTTACAATTGCCATTAACAAAGTTGGCTCACAGCTCACTCTTTTCAATAATTATACAACTAACATTCCAAATCAATCGCTTCGAAAATAAATTTTAGGATCCGGGCCACAATAGTTGAAATCGAAGAATGAAAAAACAATATCCAATTGCAAAATTCAAATTATCAGCCTTCCAATCCAATATAAATAAAACATAACTTCTCAGCACTCCCATTGATCCTATCTCAAAAACATATTGAACAATAATCCCCATTAGTCCAAATTTTTTGCAAATAATATTCAAGCATTCATGATACTATAATATAGTTATGAGTATGACTAATCAAGAAGAGCACTTATTTTGTCTACCACCAACGTAACAACATGAATACACATTTAGTAAATATTTGGGAAGACACGTAATGAACAAGATTTTTACTTCTTTTCATTCATTAATACTATAGAGGCTATCCAATCGTCCCTACCAAACGTGCCTTATTTCATTTTTTTCAATAAAAACAGATTAAGAATTGTACCTTGTAGAGTTTAAGAAACTAAAAATTCTTGAACTGGAACTGTATCTCAGGTTTACAACTTGAACAGCCCAGAAATAAAAGATTTGCCAGGACCCTCAACGTATTCCCCAAATCTTTTGATTGGCGATGTTTGAAAGGAACAAAGTATTCCAATATTGGAATGAAGGGTAATATATATATATATGCCCATTTAGCATATACGCATAAATTAATGTGACTTTGGATTAGTCGAAGGGAGAAATAAAGTAAATGTTTGCATGAACAAGAAAATGTTCCAATGTTCCATATAGTATCGAAAAATTGTATCAGACAGCCGGCAAAGAAAGTTGTTGATTGGCTGTAAGAAATAAGACAAAGAATTTAAGGGTGTCATTTCTTAAAAATTAAAAAGAAATACTAAACAAGAATTTTGAATGTTAGTTTCGTTGCCGCCATGAGAATGGGCTGAGGGCTCGTTGGATCCAAAGACCTGCAAATAATTTATCCACGTGTGTTTCTGTCAGGATGCCAACATGAGAATTAGTTTTTATTATTTATTTTTGACCTCTCGTTTTACTTTATCCTCTGGGAAGAAGTTGAAATACAGATTTAATCTAATTGATTTTAATAATGTATTTTATGAAATTTACAATTTTTTAGTTATACATTTCATTAATTTTTATCAAAATTTACTAAAAATCTAATTTTGATCTGTACCAAGTTATAGATTACTTTCCAGTATAATTAATTTCTTAATAATCTAATATATACCTATTTAATGTGTCTTGTTAACATTAATATGATATACTTCTATTTAAATCATTATTTAATGTAAGAGTATATTAGAAAAAATATAAGAAAAAAAAATATTTTCAACTATATCAATTACATTTTCTTAATCTGTGTGAAAATGAAAACAAGCACATTTTTGTGGGACGATGTGAGTATAAAACTTTCCCCATGTAAATAATCTTTTAGCTAAATTAATCCATCAAGTTGATGAGTGGATCATTCTTCCTTTAGTCGAGTTGATAATCGGATTGATTGTATTTTTTTTCTCTCTTTTTCTTTTGACTCCATCTTCGTACCTGAGAAACCATTTAGAAATCAATTTATCACCTTCACTTTGTGTCAAAATCAATTGAGTTGATATTATAGGTGAACGTGTGTTTATTGATAAAAAGTTAAAACAAACAAGAAGTTGATGTGTTTTGAGAAAAAAAATTAAAAGAATGCTATTTTTATTTTTCTTCCATTAGTTTGGTACTTCTTGAATTTCTTAGTTCCACTTCTGCGATTCAATTTAGCCCCTGTTTGATGGTCATTATTTGAAAAAAATAATGTTTTAAATAGTAATTTTTGGTTGAATGTGTGATTAAAAAGTAGGAAAAAATTTGGGTACATGTGCGAAATATTTTATTGTGTAAATGTAATATATATATATATATATATATATATATATATATATATATATATATATATATATGATGCCCCACTTCCATCAAGAGAATAACTTGATTAATTTACAAATAATTTAGACAATTCTTACTTGTAAACACTAAGTATTATGGATTAACCAGTTAAAATCCAAAAAAAAATGATTTTATTTTTATTTTTTTAAAAATGTATGATTAAAAAGTAAGAAATTTTTTTAGGTATTTGTACAATTTAAAGAATTTATATTAAGCAAGAACTAAATACAAACCAAGTGATAAGAATATTGGAACCTTGATAGGTTAATCATAGATTTCTACAATGTGCTTCTAAAGATCCTATGTAACATTGTCCTTATTACCCGTTCAAATAAGTACGAAAGGATCTACTTGAAGCAAGTACTTAGTTTTTTTATTAATTACTTGTACTCTTCGTCCTTAGAAAATGAACCAACAAGTGCCAACCCTATTTGGTACGGCCGATAATGACATCTTTCTTGCTTAAACAAAAGAGAATAAACAAAAACACTTAATTAGACCAAATATTATTGTAGCTTGATGGTAAAAACTTCATTCTTCTATTGTATTGACATGGGTCTCGAACCTAAAGTTACATTTGTATCTCATTATTTTTACATAATATTATGAACTTTAGCATTAAATTTTCCTCACTTGAGATAAACTTAATAAAATACTTTTCTTAAACCAACTTTTATATCCAGTATCAAGGATCGGTACTAGTAAATAAGATAGAGGATAAAAGAAAGAATCCATTGACTATCTAAAAATAAGCAAATCGATCTCTCTACTGCGTATGAAGTTTATGATTCCATTGGTACAAATCCAATCACATGAATTTAAGATCAGAAGCAATTATCTTTTAAGTTTCAATTTTAAGAATTAATTTGTATGTACATTCTTAGATTAACAGTTCCACCTGTTACGGCAGACATGAGTGAGATGTATGACTGTGCCTATGTATGATATTGGTGTGGCTTATGCACATGGTGAATGGACGGTTGTGGCGGCGTTAGTGCGAAATAGAATTCTTGGGATACTGGTGTGCCGAAGAGTAGGGTGCTAATATACGAGGAGCTGTGTTCTAAAATGCTCGCTTGGGTCATTTTTCAAACGCCTTGCACGTGTTAAGATAATGCGGTCAATCCATTTCGTTGACTATATATGCACACTTAAACTCAAATGTATAGTGTTAAAAAATTGTGTCAAAATTAGTCTGTCAAAGTCCAGCTCATTTTTATAATTAAAAAAAAAGTAAATTAAACCCAACAAACATCAAATTACCTCAAATTACTCAAGCTCATAAATTATATGCAACAATCCGTATGGTTGTGACATTTAGACAAAAAAATCAAAATAAATTTTCGTAGAGTTACAATCTTTCTACAAGGTTGCTCTAGTTTTAGTAACAAGTGAAGC
Source organism: Fraxinus anomala (assembly GCA_903798345.1). Taxonomy (NCBI): domain Eukaryota; kingdom Viridiplantae; phylum Streptophyta; class Magnoliopsida; order Lamiales; family Oleaceae; genus Fraxinus; species Fraxinus anomala. The sequence goes on from CAIGRN010127870.1 coordinate 15,541, forward strand.
TATTAACGATCAATCTTGGATTGTGGATAGTTGTGATGATGAGCAGGACATTGACAATGATATCTTATCATCTACAAAAGGTAATAGAAATTTTCGAGTTTCAATAAGGGAAGTCGATGAAGATGATTTTGCATTAAATGACACGAAAAATGACTTAGATGAAGAAAAGAGATTGAAATGGAATTCGATAAAGTGTGAGATAATCTATGTTCGTGTCTAATATAATTGTAGGATTTGATTACTAAGTAATTGTAGTATTTATAATTTTGAGCAATATATTTTTATTGAAAATTTGAAGAATATGTATGAAGTTCAACTAATTATAGTATTTATGTTTTTAAGTAATATATATATATATTTTATTTTATTTTTTTGAAAATTTGAATAATATGCATAAAATTCAAAGAATGCATTATTTTTATATTAAAAATTGCAAAATGCATATGCTTCGCATAGACGCATATGTTTGTAATGATTGATGCTCAACCAAAACGCATTGACTCGTATTCCGCATTTTATAATCATGAAGAGAAGGAAGAGGTGGGTGGAATGAGAAGAATAGTGAATGTGACTAATTAATTATTCAACTTGTGATCTATCAATTATGTGATTTGTGATTTATTATGTGATATAACCATTAAAATAATCAAATTAGTGACTGTGACTAATTCATTGTGTAATTTATGATCTATTAATTGTAGATTTATGACTTTGTATGTAAGTGTGACCCAGAAATTACGTGAATCTATTTAATTTAAATTACAAATCAAAACATTTTATCAGACGTCACAAGTGTGATCAGTTGATTTTTGAATTTTTTTTCACGAGTTCGTAAATTTTGAAATTGTGCTCTTAAAAATTCGTAGTTATGATTTTTTCCTTATAAAATATTGTTGATTCCATTTTCAGGTTCTCTTCACTATTTTATTTGTATTTTTGTTTATGGTTAACTCAAGGTAGATTTCTCTTTTTTTTTTTTTTTTAAAACACAGTTTTAGAACGAAATATGTCCCTTTATTGCTTCCTTTAAATGTCGCTCTCTTGTTAACTACCTCTACATCCTCGATTGCCAAACATAACAAGTCCCCAAATAATGTTTCTAACACAAAAGTCGGCACAAGATTCTTTGCACCATTCACATGGGATATTGACAGGTTTGAGTGTTTGGTAATGATGTCATTTAAGAAATGCAAGCAGCAACTATGAATTTTAATGTATTTTTGACTTGAAATACTTTTCTACTTGAAACAGATAGCTCGTTTAATTAAAATTTACATCTTACAATGTTAAATCCACATGTTCAATATTAATAAAGATGGTTATCATACCCACAAAAGAGGAACAGATTTATGTTCCTATGCCATATTTGGCAAGCAGTGCTCAACAGATGCTTGGATTCGTAAAAAAAGAATGGAAATGGAAAAGGCAAAATAATGTAAAGAGCATGCTTACCATCTACTAACTGAACAATGGATATGTGATTATTTACAGTAATGACGTATAACGTTATCGAGCTGCTTAATCGCAAATTCCTACCTTAAGATGCCATCGATCACAAGCAACAAAGCACAGAAGAGGCAAATATATCATGACTTTAACTCAACTGACATCCAAATGCTCAATAATTTCAAAGTGCATCTGCAGATTAGCAGGTATACCGACAAAATATGATCTCTCGCGAATATATAATTTCCCCATATTCCTATGAGCAGCAGTTTTAAGAAGCCGAACTAGTGCATCCTTTTCATTCCGTATCCACATTCGCCTGCTATCACACCATTGTCTAGGAGTTCCGTGAAAAACAAACCGAATTCCAGAAGCTCCATGTGAAAGGCGCTCAGATATTCTCTCAATAACATCTCTGTTAGTAAGATATGCACCATTAGAGTTCAAGCCAACGTCCACATAATGAATCTCGGTTAAGCTGTTCAAGAGGCGGTCTTTTGATGTGGGTACAATCAAATCCTCTTCTCTGGTAGCAAGTCCTCCTCCATTCATCACATTCTTGTTTCCTTGAGTCGGGCATTCTATGTGTTGGACTTCTGAAGAAGCAAGCTCAGTAACTAGCTGGTTAAGTATGGTGCCGCCCTTGCTAAATCCAAGAACTGCTGTTCTTGGTTCACATGAAAATGATGGAGTAACCTCAGCCTGGTATGGCTCTTTCTGTTTCCCTAAAATGACTTGCTTTGCCTGGTAAAGCAACAAATATGAAATTGATGACGTGATTACCAGAAAATTACCAAATTTCAGAATAAGGCTCAGTTTTTAATTTTGCTGTTATTTACAGAAAATAAAGCAATGATGCACAGTATATGATTTGGGATAAATTTCAGAAAATAGATATAATTGCAATCAGGACCAGGAAAAATAGAATCAACCAGAATCTTATCACAAAATTGTTGAAATAGGTAAAGATTGTCATGCACTTGTGGTGCATTATCTGACACGTAGCAATGACTTCGTTTAAGTAAATGAAATGGCTTATAAAGAGGAGTAAAATCAATCTTGGGCAAGCTACTGGATGCACCCACAATAAAATTTCTGATTCTTTTTCTTCTACTGCATAGATATTTCCTGATGGGAGAAAAATTTAAACTATGTTTCAACTCCATAATGATGAATTTCAGGCATGCCATTAATCAACCAAATGACTTCAGGATGAAACTTTTTAAAACTCCTGAACAGAATTTCTTATTACGCACAATTATAGTACTGACTTGGTGAATTTTATTCTATAAAATCAGATTTAGGTATTTGACAGTTCAACCCGATAAAAATCTACGGCGAGATATTGAAAGCTCATACAACTAAGAAAGTATTACTTCTTTCAGAAATTCTGACAAGAGCAGGACAAGTGAAGTAGAAGCTGGGAACCCCGTTGCATCGTAAAATTTTGGCTCTCCATTCTCGTTAACAGAAGGGATGAAATCCTTGTAAATAGCAAAAGGTCCATTGAAAACGGGAGCCTCAATAACATAAGCATTAACAGACCCCTCAAATTTAGAAACCAAAATTTCAGCAATTTTTTGAGGATCAGATAATCTCTCTATCACTGGATTTTCAGTCCCTTCCACTCGATCTCCATTAAAAAATATGATATTTCCATAAGGTACCTATCACAAACGGGATGTAAGATATTAATAGGTTATGACTCGAAAACAAAATAAAATCTATCAGTAACTCTTTTGTTTTTGTTATATGCAAATAAGGATTCAAAAAAAGAGTTATTGCAGCACAAATTGTGCTTTTCAGGTTATGTGAAGGATGTGCGTGCAATAACTTACATAAAGCCTTTTGGAAGAAGAACAGAAGCAGAGAGATGCAGCAACTCTGTAGAAATTTCTGCTATTTGGATACAATGGAATTTTCAAAATTCCACTCCAACGATCCATGAGTGAATTTGCTGTAAAGATATATTGTGCAACAAATAATGTTAAGCTCAATGCTCATTAACTAAAAAACAATTATAAATATCAAAATTAATATATGCCACCACACAAACACCATCATTCTTCACCTCCTTCATCATGGTAAGAATAACCCATTAATGGTAAGCAGAGGTTTATTCGGATCACAAAAGTGCATCTAAGTAGTCATTTCATGCCATTATAACAAGACATCATTTGCCCTAAATTATCTTCTCTGGCTGTTAGTCTTTTACACTTCACAATATATAATCTATCGGTTGTCTTCAAAAGTCATTATATGGACGCAAAAACAAGACATCTTCGAATTTTCTCCGAGTCTTGTCACAAGCTAAAATACACCTAAACTGCGATAAACCATTGTAATACTAATTCTTATAAACAATCACTTGACTACTCTTCGCTCATATTATGCCAACTGTCGCCGTTCTTCCTAGTTTCAAGATACTTTCCATTTCTAGAATTCGAAATCAAGAACCATGATTTTCAAAATACAAGTAGATATATAAATTTATACGCATACTATCCACTCATCTAGTTTCTTCAAACGCAAATCAAAACCGCAACACAGGTTTTCCCATAAACACTTCCTCCTTGAACAGTCACCATTTCTTCTTCAACATGATTTCAAAATACAATCATTTACATCCTATAAATTCTTCTTGCGTGTATTTCTAACAAAACTAGAAAAATAAAATAAAACTATTTCAATCTCAACTCAAAAATACGAAAACTTGCTCTGAATTACAAAATATGGTGTTTGGGCCTGGGAATTTGAATTTGCTAATAACAATGGGGTCTAGTGGAAGCAGTTTCCTCCACTGAAATTTGGTCAAGGGTATTTCACAGATTACAAGGCCGGCCGATTCTAAAGGCAAGAAGAAAACGATAAACAACCACATCAAAAATTCAAGAGTGAACGCTGTTGCTAGAGAAAGATAAGAAAACAAGTTTCGAAAAAATAAAATCAAAGGAGCTAGAAGAATAGAATCGTAGATCGAGGTTGTGTTGAAATTAAATCATTCAGAACAATCAGATGGAGTGCAAATTCAACAAATAAAGCCCATTTAACACAAATAAATATGAAACCACCTTCCAAGGTTGGTGATGAAGAAGTTGAGTTGAAATACAATGCAAGTCCGCTTGTGCCTTGCTCTATCGATAAGACTAGACCAAGCCTGGTTAATAGAGAAATTTTCCTTACTCACCCAACTTATACTTATTGCGATTTGAGCCCCGTTATTTTTTAAGAATATATTTTGAAATAATAGATTGATGGAAAATATGTGATTAAAATGAAGGAATTTTTTTTTATTTCCATGTAATATTATTTTAATGAAGAAAGTTTAATTGAAAAGAAGGGAAAGAAAAATGTATTTTGAAAAAAATAGGAATCTAACATCGTCAAGCTTAAAAATACTTTTTAGTAATCACTCATTTTCTAGATGCAAGCATGCTACACAAATAGGTTCAATGACATGTTAAAAAATAGGGAGACGCGTTGACACATGCCAGCTCTATCCATGTCCTTGAGCTTGTACAGATTTTATTTATTTCTCTAGTTACTGACATGTCAAATGAAAAATCCAAGTGACGTGTTACAACCATTATTAAGAAAATGACAACTTAGTCAAATCATATCAGTATAAAATTTCATTATTCACGTAACTTATATTATGGACATATGATTACTCGTCGAATTTCAAATTGCTTCTCATTTATCACTCATCTTTGAGACGTTGCAATATATCTATCATTCGCCAGATTCAAGTAGGGGTGGCAAAAGGGTCGAGTAGCTCGTCAAAGCTCGGCCCATGAATGGCTTGTGTTCGTTTCGGGACGAGCACAAGCCAGAGCAGAGCCAAGGGTTCACCCAGTGAGCCGAGCCTCGAGCTCACGAAAGTTCACGAGCCCACGAGTCGAGCTCATGGGCTCGTAAGAAGTGCGAAGAAAAAGTAAAAAAATTAAAAAAAGATAAAACGAGCTCGTGGGCTTGGCTCGGCTCGGCTAGGCTAGTGAGCTCACAAGCTCGTAGGCCGAGCCAAGCTCAGGGTAGATGCTGGCTCGGCCCATTGCCACCACTAGATTCAAGGTTCTATAGATCATGTGTTTTTCTTGATCGGTAACATGTTTTTGATTAAATAATAAGGTTATTCCTTAGATGTGGTGGCAAGTCGATCCAAGCAAAAAAAAAAAAAAAGTTTGTACAATTTATCCTATACAATAACCAATCATATAAGTCGACCAGGCCACAAT
>CAIGRN010127882.1:0-13162 GCA_903798345.1 Fraxinus anomala
GGATTGAATTTATCGCAGGAGTCTGACGAAATGGCATTTTGGCCTCCCAGAAAGAGCAGTGAGAATTGGTTTTCTTGGGACTGCGATGGGATTTCTGGAAAAAATAAGGTGGATAGTAGAGAAAACGGGTTTTTGCAGAAAAATAAGAATAAAAATAAGAATAATAAGAAGAAGGCAGTGAAAGCAAAGGAGTTGGGATCAGATGTAGTTGGGCTGCCAGCGACCTTGATGGAGACTCAAGAGTTTGGGGAGATGATGGAGCACATGGACGAGGTGAATTTCGCACTAGATGGGTTGAAGAAGGGGCAGCCTGTCAGGATTCGAAGGGCGAGTCTTCTTTCATTTCTATCAATATGTGGAACTGCTCAGCAGCGGCGGCTGTTGAGGGCTCATGGGTATCTAAAACTCATCATTTATTTTTGTCCAGCTTATTTGAGTTACCGTGATAAATACTTATTTATCTATTGGCCTAATTTTAAGAATTTTTGGTCTACAAGCCTTGTGCATTTATCAAAATCTTTTTAAAAGAGGAAAGAATTGATGATTATGTGAATTTTCAAGGTTTGAGGCCTGGTTATGTTATTGTTTTCTCTAGTTATATTGGGATGATATTCAGATTATGTGAGCCATTAGTATATACAGAGCACAATAAACTCACTGACCAATAATAATAATAATAATTAATGAGAAATAATAAGTGAGTATTCAAGATTTCATGATACTTTCTTGAGATCTATATTTCTATGATGGCATTTCTCGCGCTTGATTTCTTGGGGCCAATTTTAGGTTCAAAGCATTTGGGATTTTTTTATACAGGAAACTGGAAAATTGCCTGTAAGAATTCTCCAAATATTTTTAGGATTTTCCAGATGTTATAGAAATGTCATTTTAGTATTATTCAATACACTTTAATTCCGAAAAAAATAGATATGTGCTTCTATAGTTTTTTCTTCACTTCATTTCAGCTAAAAAATGTTAGGGATTGACTTATAAATTATCATCGTATCAGTGTTTAAAAATGTTAAATCAAGATTCGAGGCATTTTACCTCTATGAGGTGAGGTGTAAGCCCCGAGACGCCTTGATGCAGAACCCTCAACATAAACCTATATAATAATTCAAAATATTAAAAATACACAAGTGTACTTCTAATAAACTATAAACTGTCTAAGAAGTCCATATCAAAACATTTCAACAAAATTAGAGTTCAATTTGCAGCTAAAAATATGAATGGATTAACATAATAAAAAATAATGAAATAACCCAGTAATAATTGCATAACAAGAATACTAATAAACCAGTGAACTAAAAGTCCAAGCCCGTGTTTGGTACCTATTAAAATCTAGATTTTAATCTCAATCAAAGTCAACAATTCATTTTAACCATATTTTATGGGTCCCATAACTTTTCAACCACACATTTAATCAATTTCTATCAAAATCTACTACAAATTTGATTTTAATCCTCACCAAACAATGGCTAAATCTAATGAAACAAGTGCCTAAATGTTTAACAATTTTGCTTGCTTAGACGATAAAATAAAAGAGTACCCTGAAGAAAGAAAGGAAAAAAAAAAAAAAAAGAGAGCAATATTAAAAGAAAGAGAAAGAAGAGTGAAGTTACATATCACAAGTTTTTCGTCACCAGTCATCAGCTGAAAAGTTGCAACATCGCTTGGGGGGTTATCGCTCTTCAGTTGTAGGAGTAGAGGGCTAGGCCATGCTTGGTTTTCACTTTGTTCTTTTTATCTTATCTTAAATTTCCTTTTGTCTTTAGGGGGTACGGTTGTGTTGAAAACAACGAGACCCTTAAAACATTATAAAATATGAAAAACCAGCCCTAAAAGCTGAGGTTGGTAACAAGAATAGCTCATAAAGATCAACACTTAGGAGCACTTGTCTAAGGGTGTAAATCCAAGCGTGAACTTTGAAAATTGAACTCAAAACGTAAGCTTTGAGGCTTTTAACGAACTCTTTGCAAGAGGCATGCCTTAAGGTATAAGACTCGGGTGCTTTCAAGAGCACCATATTGTATTTTGATATAAAATGATTATGCCCTTGTCAGAAAAAGAAATTCCACAGGAGATATGTGAATTTTAAATATCTGTCTCCAGAGTGCTTCATTTTTTCCTTCATAATTATCGTGACATCCGATTATTAGAAGGGTCTATTTATTCTGTGTTTTGAAATTTGTAATACCCTTTTTAAAAAAATCAAGTTAAATGTTTAATGGTCATTCAGTGACTCTGTACAGACCAATACAACATTTTCATGCCAAATATCATGCTTGTATAGAAACAGTTAGGGTCTCTCAACCTATTTGAAATAGTAAAATCTGTAGGCAATAAAATATAACTGTCTGTGAAGTGAAAGCAATGGTCAAGAGGTCTGAATTTGTAAAACTGAAAGTCTTTGGTTATTTGCCTATTGGGGAAAATCATTATACTTTTAATGTCAAATCATAATGAACCTGGACAAAAATAAAGCATCTGTTCGAGTTATTCTTTGCTGTCAAGGTAATTGCAATTAATAATTCATCTTGTTATTACATTTCCGTCCCCTTTGTCCATCCCATGGGGTCTTTGCCATTTCCCAAAATAGAGGAAAAAGAAGAAACATGCACTTTTCGTCTTTTGTTAGGGAGAAAGTATGAGATGGTGTTTTATTTTGGGAATCTATTGATCAGTGGTCAGTCTATATTTTCACATGTACACAATTTGAATATGTAGATGATAATTGGGTGAAATTTCTGCCATTTTTATTTTCTGTTATCAAATCATTGATAGTTGTTTATTTTGTTCTTTGTAACTTGCTGAGATCTTTCTTAGGATGGCCAAAACTATTATTCATGTGGTTTCGGAACTGAGTTTTGATGACCCCCCCAGCAACCTTGCTGCTTCTGCTCTATTCTACATCCTGACAAGTGATGTGAGTTCTTTTTTATTCTGCAGTTATTTCTGATGGTAGTAGGCTTTATTGGGATTTAATTACTGGTTTCACTCTAATTGCTTCTGTTTTTTTACACTGCCCATAATTGCTAAATTCAAAATGGATAAGAATTTCCGAATTTTTTACTTAAGAGTTAAGTGTCATCTTGTTCAAGTTCCTTAAAGAGAGTCTTAGGCATTCTACATAATCTATAATTTAGACAATGCACGAATCTTTTAGGAGGATTGAATTTTTTACTAATCACAAAAATAATAGAGGAGGAATAAATGTACCGTAGCATTTCTGAGAGGAAGAACTGATATAGTATTATATCATGTTGGTGACAACACTGACCATACCCCTTTTGACATTTAGCCCCTGTTTGAGCTCCGTTTATTAAAAATAAATTTTGTAAAAAGTAATTTTTTTTTGAGAATGTGTGGTTAAAAAGTAGGCAAAAGTTTAAGGTTTACGTGCAAAATTATTTTATTAGGAGAATATGGTTGAAAACGAGTTTAGGGAAAAGTGAGTTTTAAAGAATGGGGATCTAACAGGCGCTTACACTGCCTTTGGTTTGAAATTGATCTTCTGAGTTTTGATTTCCTCGTGTTACAAAATGTTCATTTTGTCTCCGCAATTTTAGATCCTTAGATACACCACGTTAAAGTGAGTAAATATTTTACTGTATAAATGCAACAAATGGTAGCTACTTCCACTAGGAGGGTTAGCTCTAAGATATTTATTGTATTAAAAGAACGAGTTCTTGAAACATGGTTTAAAAAGTATGAGATGGCATTGCACTTATTTTGCTTTCCTAAGTCTCGTGCCAAGGCAACTCAAGTGTTAATTTTGGATTGCAACATATTGTTGCACCAGTGTGGCACATGAAGAAATGAACTCAAAAGAAAAACTGGATCACATACTCTGGGAAGAAATTTCGAAGTTTTCCAAGTTTCTAGTTGTGTGTTATGAAAAGACAGTTGTACTGGTTGTCTATACGTGATGTTTGGATTTTTATTTTTTTTTCCTTGCCTGTGGTATTGGATTTTGACTATTTCAAGTTGTGCGGTGCAAATTGACAGTTGTGCTGGTTGCTCTACATATCATTGTGTTTGATTTGTTTTTTGCCTATAGTTTAAGATTTCAATTAGATATTGAATTTGGACATCTATGATCTATCAACACTTCTTAAGAGAGCCTTGGATTTTCTTGAATTCTCGCTGTTTCAGGGTCAAGATGATCATCTTCTGGATTCTCACAGTTGCATTCACTTTTTGATAAGAATGTTGAAACCACTCAAATCTGATGCTGCCAAAGAAAAGACACTGACCATTGGTAGCAAGCTGCTGGGCATTTGCAAAGATGCTGGTATCTTACAAGACTCGGCCAATGGACCAGATTCAAGCTCTGCTGCAATATTTCTCAAGGTTCAGGAGATTCTTATCAATTGCAAGGAAATGAAGCCAAGGGATAAAAAATATAATGAAGGGGACAGACCTGAGTTGACTCCGAAATGGATTAGTTTGCTGACAATGGAAAAGGCTTGTTTATCTATAGTCTCTATTGAAGGTTTATAAAATACTACATCCCATTTGTTTTGACATAACTGGTGGATGTTTATTGTTTAGTTATTTCATTTTAGGATTTTATTACTATTCTTACACTTATTCAAAGTTTTGCTTTTTTGCCCAGATGGATAAATATTTGTTGTTTGGTAGTTATAAATTTGTGAGATTCAGCTGATTATATGCAGACCTTTACTTAGCCCCTGTTTGGTGCACATTTTCAACCCAAGAATGCATTTTTTTTTTTTGACGTGATGGAGAATATGTGGTTGAAAAAGAAGGAAAAGTTGTTGATGTGCTGGAAAATATTATTTTATTGAAGAACGTGTGGTTAAAAATGAGTAGAAAAATGAAAATGAAACTCAAACAGGGCCTTATTCATGCTAGTAGGAGTTTTACGACAGTCAGTGACAAATTTGCTAAAGCTTTTGGACAACCTTTGAAGGCGTTTGATTCTTTCCTTTGTATACAATTCATGCCTCGGAATGTGCATTATTTTCTTTTCTTCTTGCTGACATGTGACCTTCTTTTTGAATTCTGCATTTTTTTATTTTCTTTTCTTCTTGCTGACGCGTGACCTTCTTTTTGAATCCTGCATGTCTTTCTCCTATTCCACCTTTCCTTCTCCTTTCCGTCAATTGATCCTTTTGCTACTCCAGAAAAACTTGCGCATAGCCACTACCCCTTCAGATTTTTTTATTTTTGCTTCTTCAATTAAACTATCAGACTTCCTGTCCCATTTTTGTCATGCATGATCGATATTTTATGCGCTGTCATTGTTTTCTGCTTCTAACTATAAATAAAGGAATGTTTATCTTCCTCTGAAATACTGTTTGCATACAAATCTCTGCGTGCCGTTGCATCTTAACAAAAAACTTGTAAAAATGTCACATTATTTTCAATTTATGACTTATTGGGCTTGTTTTTGGTGCCATCTTCCCTTGCAATGTATTTAAACCTTTATTAATTTTTCCATTGCCCGTTTTCTTTGATTTGGATTTATACAGACACCTCAGGCACTGTTCGGAAATCTGGGGGCAACTTTAAGGAAAAATTAAGAGAGTTTGGAGGACTTGCTGCGGTATTTGAGTTGGCGAGAAATTGTCATTCCGTAATGGAGGTGTGACCTGTATGTTGTTCTCATTTTATGTTACTATTGTGTCTGATAAGGCCTAGCTCATCATTACAGTCTTACAGAGTTTAAAAGAGACGCCTGCCTGAGTAATAGATATTCTGATAAAGAGTGGGAAACCAAGTATCTGTTCTAGAAGTTACACAATGATTGATTATAACCAGTGAAAGTTGTGACTACTAGTTTGAAAGATCACTTTGTTGCATAACTGATTGACCAAAAACCGAAGAAGATTTATGCAGGTTCTCACAATAAGCTTGAAAATAATGACCATAGTTTATGAACTGGTTTTTAAACTAGCAATTAGAGATGGCTTGACAATTGTACCATCTTCTTAGTATTTGTTTTCACTAAAATTTATGTTTGTTCTTGTCTAGGTATATGCTACATGCGGGTCCTGAATATTTTCTGTCATCCTTCGTGTATATCATTTGATAGAAATTGAAGTTATAAACCCATAGCTTTTGATGAACCATGGTTCTCTTCTTTGAATATTTTTTACTATTTTTAACATGATGCATGTACATGTACAGAAATTAATTTGTTGAATGTAAGAGTGGATAAAAAAGGGAGGAAAAATAATGTGGGTGCCTTTCCGATGATATGAAGGAAAGGGAAGAGGTCTTCTTTTACCATTCTTTTTGAAGGGGTTTCTCTAGTTTTACCTTTTATGAGGAGAAGGGGGAATGCGGACCCTTCATCGAGCCTTGCAAATCCTTTTCATTGGAAATGACTGAATGAGATGGGCTTCTACCTCTGAATCACTTTTTTTCTGGAAAAGGGTAATGGCACCTTAATCCACAGTTATTTAACACTAAAACTTGCATCCTATTTCTGAGGAAAATCGTTGTGTTCCCTTACATTTGTTCTCTTTGCTCCCTGTCAAATGGACAAGGTATTTAGCTTTTGCTGTACCAGAGTGAAATTATGGAAACTGATAGTACCCGACATGAAGATTGAAAGTGTGAAGCTAATGATGTGAATTCTTGGACCTTTCCGAAATTTGTCTGAAACCCTAGTGGGGCCTTTAATGTTAAGGGAGTTATATTCATATCACCTAGTAGAACCTGTTGGATTTGAGCTTGAAATTTCTTATGGGCAGCCTATCCTTTATTTTCTGCCTGTTCTTCACCCCCACAAGTTTAGAAAAAAAATAGTGGCTTTGTTAAGCCCTGTTTGGGCTCCATTAAAAACAATTTTTGGAGAAAAATGTATTTTGGAATAGCATTTTTTGGAGAATGCGTGATTAAAAAATAAGAAAAAGTTTTGGATTTACATGTAATATTATTTTATTGGAAAATGTGGTTGAAAAGAAGAAAAAGAAAAATGCATTTTGGAATGAAATGGAGCCCGAACAGGGGCTAAATTTCTCCTCTACCTTGAAAGGCGTTGCTTGTGGAGGTAAATAAATTAGCCATAGATGCGAGATAATAGAATATTGCATGTTCTTGTGAGCCAGTTAAATAAGATTTCCTTTTTGTTTATAGAAGTTATATTTTCTAAAATTCACTAACTTTATGCAGGGATGGTTAGAACGGAATCCGTCTTTAGTGCTGGATTCGAAAGATGTCGTGGGGCTAGAAAGCCTAGTACTGCTTTTGAAATGTTTAAAAATAATGGAAAACGCCACTTTTCTTAGCAAAGATAATCAGGTACCGAGCTTGAATCTAGATCTCTGCATTATTGACAACGTCATCTTTTATTTGCTCCTTACCCTTCTAAATGATAAATGTTCGACTAGCTGATGTTGATTTGTCCGAATTTGTTTTTAAATTTGGTTATAAAATACAGTGCCATTTGCTTGGAATGAAAGGGAACTTTCACATTCATCGAGCTCCACATACGTTCACAAAATTGATTCTAAGTGTCGTTAAGATTCTCTCAGGTATCTTATACTGATAGACTGCCCCATAGAATTTTTTTATTTCCTTATTTTAGGTTATCCTGATCGGTTCCTTTGTAATAGATAGCCGCACAATAGAATCTAGGATTGCGTTTATTGCAGTTAATGTTCTCAATATATGTTTCATGATAGGTGTTTCCTTAGTGAGAAATTCAAGGGGGAGTTCTCAAGATGAAAAACTATGTGGAATTTGTAACGGGAGGGCAAGTTCTTCTGAAAGGCCTTTAATTACATATGGTAAAGGTACATGGTCTAAGTTTCTCTTGATATATATATCATCTCTTTGTTAAAAGAGCTTATGCTATAAAGTGAAAATAATAGCTTCGCATTAGCAATGTGATTATTTGCAACAATATTGTTTATTCTTGAAATTAGAAATTACCTATGATAAAGATACTCAAATCTAAATCTCACTTGATATTTATACTCCAGTGTTAAGATAGCTTATGCTTCAAATTAAAAGTGAATAGCGGGCATTTCACGATAGCAATGCAAGTATTTTGAATGGTAAGTTTATTTTTGAAAATTAGAAAGACAATTGTTTTTCTTCTGAAATTGCAGTGGGCAAAGTTGAGAAGTCTTTCAGTCCTTGCACAGGGTGTGGTAGCATGGAATGGACCTCCTCTGAGAAACTCTTTAGTGCATGTCAAGACGATCGATGCATTAGTTCTGATCAGCCAGGATATTCTAAATCCAGTATGGAAACTACTAACATAGCTTCTGATCCTTGGTTGCTGAATATGAGAATTGAATCCTCCACGTCCGGGTCATGCAGTGGAACATCAGGGAATTCAATCAATGGTGTATCCTTGAGAAATAATGCTTCAGAATTGAAAGTTGGTATTGGCAAGAGAGATAAAGTTTCTGAAGTTGCCTGCCTCGATTTTGTCGAGGACAGTCAGGATCCTTTTGCTTTTCATGACGATGAATTTGATGAACCCTCGAAGTGGGACTTATTATCTGGAAGGAGAAAGAAATCTCGAACTGAAAATAGGGGGGCAACAGTGAGTGACCATGAAGACAGGTGTCACTCTCGACTGATGTCAAACCAACAAGAAACAAGCAACTTGGAAAATCATTGTTCTCAGGAAGCCTCTTGTTCATCCACTGCTGATGAAAACAAGTCCAATCTTCTGGCAGATTGTCTTCTTACGGCTGTCAAGGTAATTTAAAATTTCAATTTGTGACTTTAAAGAAATGAGTTTTCCTCGAGTTTCCCATGGAAGACTAAGGATTAAGAGTTATATTTGCTCTTTCTAGAGAAATCCTATATTATATCTGGGAGTTATTTCATATTGTGTGTCATAAGGTTATTATAGATCCATCAAGTTCAACTGAAAACTGTTGGTGAGCCCTTTCCTTTATGTTCTTTTCAGTTTTTTTTCCTTCTTCAACAGTGCACATTCTTCTCATTTGTTTTCTTAGCTTAAAACTTAAAAAGGAGATTTATGTTCTTCTTTTGCTTAATTTTTCTGTACTTTGTTTTGTCTGGATGATTGTTTTATGGGTTTGTGCATGTTTTCACGTGTTCATGCATCAGCATTCTGGAAATTACTGAGTTTCTTTTTTATTAATATGCAGGTTCTGATGAACTTAACCAATGACAATCCTGAGGGTTGTCGACAAATTGCTGCCTGTGGGGGGCTGGAATCACTGTCTTCACTGATTGCTGGTCACTTTCCATCCTTTAGCTTATCATCATCTCCCTTAAGGGAAAATAGTTTCTCATCTAAATCAATCGTGGAGACTAACCAAGAGAATTACCCACATCTCACTGATCACGAGCTAGACTTTCTTGTTGCTATTTTGGGCTTGCTTGTGAATTTGGTGGAGAAGGATTGCCGCAACAGGTAAATTGTTCCCTGTTTCTCTTCATCTTTTGTTTGTTAGTTTGGACTTTGGTGAAATGGTTGATTATTATTTCATTGTTTTACTAACGATATTTTCTATTGGAAGTGAGAACTTGATGTGTCTTCCTTACATTCGGTCGTTCGGACAATATATAAATAGAATTCGACTGAGATGAGAATGTTAAGATGGGTTTATGGTTCAACAAGAAAGTAAATAGAAATTGGCAAAAAATATTTGTGATTGGTTAATATAGCACCTATGAAAATAAGTTGTTAGAGGATCAGTTTAGATGGGTTTGGACACCTCCAAAGAGAAGGATATGCTAGATGCACCAGGTATGAGAAGTGATGGAACTATTACTAATGTAAGCTCAGAGGAATTGGTCATTCAAAAATTGCATAGTACGAGTTTTTAAGAGAATTTAAAACTTTGCAGGTCATCAAAAATTGCACAGTATGAGTTTTTAAGGAGGATTTGAACCTTTGCAGTTTAACTTTGCAAATGACCTTTGATGGAGTGGGATGGAAGATCCATATAGTAGAAGAAACTGGCATAGGAAAGCCTGACAATTGTGCACCACAGTATTGTTGTTTCGATTTGGTTTTTTTCGCCTTGATGGCGTGAATTGAACAAGATCCAGGCAATCAGAAGAAGGGAATTGTTTCTGGCTACCACCATTTAGAATTTCCATGACATGAGGGTGCAAGACGAGATCCTCAATGCATTGAATTTGCACGTTCTTTGCATTCATGTATTGAGGACATGTCAACCGGTGGGAACTGGTTAACTAACTACACACCTTCAATTTTTTCCCATATTCTACGCTTCTACTCAATAATTATTGTCATCATAAGGGAAAAAAGTAATTATATGTAACAATGATTCTAGTTGTCTGATTATGTAAAATCTCTAAAGAATGAGCATAATTTAAAGTGATGATTTTTGTTGGCTGTACATTATTTTGGCCGTCAGCAAAGTCTTACGAACTGACTATCATAGTCAATCGGTTTGCATTTTTCACTTACTTTGAATTGGTTCTGACCCTTGCCAGGCAACCTTGGCTTGTGGTAACTTATTAAGGGTTAGAAAATAATTAGTGTCCTAGTCTTATCTATCATTGCAGATCATGGCTTGCGACAAGTAGTGTTTCATTACCGAGCTTGGAAGGGATGGAGGAGGACCGTAAGGATGTGATTCCTTTATTGTGCTCTATCTTTTTAGCTAATCAAGGGGCTGGTGAGGCCACTGGAGAAGGAAAATGTTTGTCCTGGGTGAGTAAACTGGTGTCATTTTATTATGTATTATTTCCATCCCTTGATTCATCTTTTCTATGTTGAAAGTATAGCTTTAGTTGCATGGCAATTTGAGCCAAGAGAGTTAATGGGATTTTTTTTAAAGTTTTATTGCCTTTATCCCTATAAATTATGAGAATCAATTATCTTCTATTCGAGCGAGTTGATTTTTTCTTCTAAAATCCTAAAGGAGAATCATACCATTGTACTCTAACCTATTGCCAGAGTAGTAAGTTGGTCTCCTAGTTTAAAAAAGGAGTAAGTTGGTCTTCAAATTATAGCTGTACGGTCAGTCCCAATGAAGGAAACTGTCATAAATCTGGATGTTTGTGCAGCTATAATGGAAGGTTGGGGATCAACAAGATTGTTTTTGAAGGTTAGGACCAAACTCTCTACTAGATGAATAGGTTGGGGATCAACAAGATTGTTTTTGAAGATTAGGACCCACTCTATACTAGATGAATAGGTTGGGTACCCGTGGTGATGAATAGGTTGGGTACCCCTGGTGAAATTTTCCTTTTTAGTAATATAGAGAGGAATAATTTGTTTCTACAAGTTTTTGAGAGCCATTAGCAGATACCAACGGAACTCAAATGATTTTTATTTTTAAAAATGATGCGAACATCATTACCATCTATAAATATGCAGGGAATACAATGTATTTATGGCTGACATCCATGCGCAAAATGTGATTATGCAGGATGATGAAGATTCCTTATTACAGGGAGAGAGAGAAGCTGAAAAAATGATTGTAGAAGCTTATGCAGCTCTTCTTCTTGCATTCCTTTCGACTGAAAGGTTACTACACCTTCATCGGCTTATCCTTTCCCTACATAATATTGACTACAGTTCTCATAAATCATTGTTTTTTTTTTCTCTCGATTACCAGTAAGAGCATACATAATGCCATTGCTGAATGTCTTCCAGACCACCACCTGGCAATACTCGTTCCGGTGTTGGAAAGATTTGTGGTTTGTATTTCTTATGCAACTCTTTAGTTAAATAGCTCGTGGACTCTGTGTAGTATGAACTTGGTCTGATAAACATCATTCATATCATCATTTTTCGGTTCTTCCAGCAATTTCATATGGCGCTGAACATGATATCACCAGAGACGCACAAAACTGTGCTGGAAGTAATCGAATCATGCAGAATCCGATGAGAGCTCGAATTATCACGGTAAATGACGCTGAAAAGAGAGTGTGATTTGTGCAGGGTGAATTATCAAACTAGCCACCAGAGCGCTCTATCATTGCTTGATATTTGTCCTTTTGCTCATGTATTTCCGGCTGCAATTCACCGTTCAAGTTGGAGGCTAAGATGATTGTGTAGGAGAAATAGAGCACTTATATGTAATTCTATAATTTGTATAGTGGTTTCTCGTTCATGTTACCTGTTTCGCAAGTTTAGATACAGAAACTTAAACAAGATACATCTTAGTTTATCAAAACACGAGATCCCAATGTCTCATTCAAACTCATTTTCCCCTTTATTTAGTAGAAATTTTTATGCAAGTAGAAAGGGCTATTGAAGAGAAATGATCAGGTATGACCTGTGAGGAAGTTAAGGATAAGCTCATTCACATGTTCAGGGAATTGCTCTTGAACAAAATGAGTTCCTTCTGGTATGTAGATTATGTCCAAATTGGGGACAAATTTTTTCGCCTCTCCGCTCCTTGTGTATTCATCTATTCCTGGGAACTTGAAAACATAATCCTTCTCGCCCATTATTAGAAGAGCTGGAACTTCAACTTTCGGAATTGGTATATTATAAAGTTCACTCTTGCGATCAAGAAATGCCCTAAAACAGAGCGAAAGTCGATCAGAAAAGCAATTTCACACAAGTAAATAATTTTGACTAAGGGTTAGTAAGGAAAGTAAATTATCCAACCCTGTTTGGCCCAACTAACTTCATGGTTTTTAGGATAAAGATTCTTGAAAATAGGATATAGATACTTTTAAGGCTTAGCAAAACGTGCTCTTTCTTGAAACAATTTTCGCAAACTTGTCCTTCATTTTTTTTTTGTTTTTAAATCTTTCCTATTTTGAATCATCCATGTATCTATTCGCATAAGCCATAGTTATATTATCATAAGAATGACGAGACCACAATATTTTTTGGAAAATCCTATTCGTACGTAGCATTTTACATAATGAATATCATAATTGACAAATGACGACCCCCATTGTGAGGCACTCAATTATGACACACATTATGTGAACCTAGCATAACCCATATTTTTTTACGTAGAAAACCTTCATGTTACCTGTAAGGAACTTGCAATGCAGTTTGAAATCCCGATTTCTGGTACAGGGCTCCATAAGTTGCAAGATCTTCCTCAGAGAACCAAGAGGGTAGAGGAGTAGATGGTTCTACTATGTCCATGATCTCCTGGTTTTCTTGAGCTATTGGAATTTCACTTCTAGAGAACATAATGTAAATATTCCTCACTACTGTTTTAGCATCAAATCGACCAAAATCAGCTTCAGCACG
>CAIGRN010127916.1:0-21035 GCA_903798345.1 Fraxinus anomala
GTTGAGCTATGCCCCGGGGGGCAAGCTGCCTCTTTTTTTAACAGGCAGCTACTGGTGCTTGTTTTTAAGGTGCAGCTGTAGCTGCCATTTTTTAATTTTTTTTAAAAAATTAAACGGGCCATTTTGGGTCGGCTCATCACAGGCTGATAAGCTCGGGCTAACGTACCAAAATGAGGTTCGATTTGAGCCTCAGCTCGATTTTTTCGAACCCCAAGTCAAAACACATAACGTTCAAATTAACGGGTGAAATTGACAACCCTAGAGTGACGTGAGCAATTCTTTGCTATTAAAAGGTTTCTTCTTCTCTCTTGTTTTTGTCTTAATATGTGGTGTCCAAATCGAAGCTTATCCAACAAAATAGTATCAAGGACAATAAAGTCCTTTTATTCAACTTCTAATTTCAAATTTTATTTTGTTGTCCTCAAAAATTGTATGAATCTTGTTCAGTTTCTAGCAACTATTTTTTTAATAAGTTTAGTTAAATTTTTAATGTATTTAATTATTTATTTCACAACAGATACTGATAATTCCTTTTGAAGTCCACATGAAGATCGCTATTTTAAGGATTGAAGAGGAGTATATATGAGGAAAGAAAAATTGTGTAGATAACAGACCCCGTTAGACAGACAGAATTTATAAATAATTAAAATTATAAAGAAATCAAAATAAGAGTAAATAAATAAGTAATACTTGTGAGTCTTATAAAACATATTAATAAAAAGTAATTTGATCAATTATAATTTGTTTATAATTCAAACATGGTATAGAGGAGAATTGAAGGTTACAAGTCCTGCTTTTCTTTCCAATTTTCGAGAGTGGGTATAGAAACTAGAAATTGCAAATGGAGGTAGATGGGAAAATGCCCCATGGATTACATACCATGTTCAAAAGAAGACTTTTAAAGGGTCCTTGAAGGTGTCCCGATCGAGGACTTTTTAGTACAGCGTACAACCAACATATAGCTTTGTAAACATAGTACAAATTGATGAGAGAATACGTTTCTTTCCCCTCCTCCTTTTTATTTATTTATTTATTTTTATTTTTTTAAAAAAAAATTTAGCCCTTGGTGTAGATTAGAAGCAAATTTTTAGTAAATTTTAATAAAAAAAAATAATGAAATATATAGTTAAAAAATTATAAATCCCAAGAAATGTGATTAAAATTAATGGTTGATTTTTACTTAAAATTTTAATTTGATTTGTATTCAAAACCAAACAGGAGCCTATATTATGCTTTAGACACTACCAATAATTCCAATTACTCGTATCGAATGATAGTTGATGATCGGTTGTTGGTGGCGGCCACCATGATTGACAGTGACTGTAACACAATATTATAAGGCTTGTATGCTACATCGTCTTAAGATGAATGGTAAATGCAATGTCTTAAGTATGTGTATTTTATTGTATAGCATATTGTGGTATGAAAAATTAGTCTCGTGTATATTTTATTGTAATTAATCCATCAAAAAGAAAACATTTATTTTCCTTGTACTATAACAAATTATATTATTTCTATTTTTATACGTTATCATTTTTCTCAAAATGCGTATGGCGTTTTCTCTACCTAATCTACCTCTTTCGATTATGGTTAACAAAATCCAAACCTAGGTCGATGGTGAGGTTAAATGAGCTCCATCCTCACCCTTGACAAGATACTACATATATCACTAGTAGGTTACTAGATGTGACATGTTGGTTATTTGTAATTGTTATTGTTGTTCTTCTAAGTGTTTGCTAGTGTCTATCCATAATCCAAGTATGGTAGATCCATTCTCTCACAAAAATCACAGTTATGGTCCGTTAGATAAGACGTTTGAACATATTTAGATAATTTTCTAAAAATGCTTTGTCTGATTAGAAAAACTTTTAGAAAAAGATAATATAATATAGCTTCTTTATGAAACTCTTCTTTAAGAAGAGGAAGCAAAAGTAGAAACCTTCCAAACTCGCTCTTGTATAATCTAATGCATATTCCGCATATTCTACATGGGTATGATCCGTTTGACAAGACTTTTGAATACGTTTAGATAATTTTTTTGGAAATACTTTGTCTGATTAGAAGAGTTTTTATAAAAAGATAACATAAGATACGTGAAACTCTTCTTCAAGAAAAGGAAGCAAAAGTAGAAGCTTACCAAACACATTTTTAAATATAACCTAATGCATATTCCGCATATTCTCCATATAGCATCAAACTAGGGGGCCCTACGTAGTAGCCTAAATGGGCAGAGGTGGGCTTGTTGTATTCCTTTTGAGTTAGTGGCTCCTATTTATTGGAGGTTTTTGTAGGGATTTGATGCATTTAAGCTCGGTTACTCATAAGATAAATTAAAAGGCCATAGTAGCACTGATTAAACGACGTGGTAATCTAGGGGCCCTGCACCTTACACGACGACACGATCGACCCTATCGTATACAAAGGTGACCCTCTTCTCTCCTGAGAACGAAATTGGACCGAGCTCTCGGGCGGACCCCCATGTATGAACCGGTCGCGATGAGGCGATTACAAGATCCCTAGTAGACCCTGTGGTGACATGATTGACAAGACAACTTACTGCCAACGCTGCCCTTGCACACCTATGCAGTCAAGTCCCACTTGCAAAAAACTAGGGCGTATAGATACGATAGGGGTCCTAGCCTTTTAATGCCTTGATTGATTGATCTTTGCAACAAGAAGGGCAAGCCAATCTAGCAAGGCCATGTACACTATCATCCTACGGTCCTCGTTTATCTTATTCAAGTATAAAAACTCACAATTGGTGCCATTCAGAGGTAATACAAGTTTATACTCTCAAAGATATATTCTTCCCCCATACACTCTTTTGTGTTCAATTCCCAAGCCGATCTCTTTTTATCGATTAAAGGTTCACGTTATAAGCTTCTCCATACCCAAAGTTATTCATTTAGCTTACATGGACGCAAGGGGCATTGAGATCTGTTGTCTACACCATTGATACATTTTTGGGTCAACAGATTGGCGCTGTCTATGGAAACCTTTGATACGACAACCATGGGCATCATTGTGGTAAAGGCCATCTGGAATAGGTTTTTTGAAAAAAGTCCGGTTCTTGAAAAAAAGAACTACCGCAAAGGGACAGCTTAAAGTAGAAATAAGCAATGAGAGGCCTCTGAAGAGGTCATCGTACGAATGTAAACACGTACCGCCCCCATCACCATCATAGGCAAGGCGGCACTACAGTATGCCTAGCTAGGGAAGTAGGAGAAATGGCCGCTAATATGATCAACATGGCACAACAGAATGCCTCCATGCGGCAACTCCTCATGCAAATGTACCAACAAACAGGATATCAGGTGCCTTAGCATGGAGTTCTTCCCCAGGAAAATGAGAATGATACAGTAGCATACTCCCAAATGCACGGGAGGAACATCGTCCCAGCAAAAAAGGAGGTGGAAGTGGACTCCTCTACTAATTAAGTTACAAGCCGACTTGGTGAGAACATGCCTGAAGAAGGGTACTTCCCACCGAAATACACCCAAGAGAATGAACCCCAGAGGTCTACCAACGTCTTTGATCGAATTGGACCCTCAAGGCCTAGAGATAGGTTTCATCAACCACCCCCTGCCTAAGGGGGACAAGGTCAACGTAATGATTATGAACTTCAGGGAATTCTACCTCCATCTAGAAATAGGCGAGAGAGATGGGATGAGGAGAACTTGGGAAATCAAGCGGAAACATCATATCCTCCCGTTATTAGGTAGAAGAAAATAACCCTGATGGTCCATGCAGGTCATTTGAGTTAGATAACGATGACGAAAGCTTGCCCTTCTCCCAAGAGTTGAGAAGCACCCCGATACCGAGTCATTTTATACCACCAAAGATACCTAAGTATAAAGGAAAAGGCGATCCGACGAAGTATCTCAACAACTACAAGACCCACATGTCTCTACGGGGAGCATCGCCAGCGCTAAAATGCAGAACTTTTCATCTTACCCTAACGGGGGCTGCGAAAATTTGGTACAGTCGTATCTTAGCTAGTAATATCAGGAGTTGGCCCAACCTTAAAAAGGCCTTCTTAAACCAGTATCTGTCTAGTAAAGAAGGAGAAACCTCCATCCAAAGGCTACAAGACATGAGGCGCAGGCAGGCGAAACCCTAAAAAGCTACTTTGCTCATTTCACAGACGAAATGACTTATTATGAGCAAGTTACTGATAGAGATGCCCTTTCTGCCTTAAGATGAGGCCTTAACATGAACACCTTATTTTGGAGGGACGTGTGGAATAGAAATCCCACTTCTTACGACTCTTTGGTAGAAATGATGAGAAGCAAAATCGTCAATGATGAACTGATTGACCATCGCAACAGAAGCTCAATAGGACTCCTGTTGCCTCAAAGACAGCGAAGATGCCATGTCTTCCACTTGGTGGACCAGCAATGGACCCAGGCAGGGTACACCATAGTCCCTACCTCAGGACAAGCGCTAGCCACCGTCACACTAAACGCAACGCCCTCTTTGGCATATGAAAAGGTTGGACCTGAGGCACAAAGGCAGCCGAACTTACCCAGGGGAAGAGGCAAAGAAAGAAGTAGGAAACCTCGAGATAGGCAATACTGCGCGTATCACCGGACCAACAACCATAGTACTAAAATTTACCTGTCTATGCCGTATCACGTGGAACCTACTGGCCCCCGTACCGAGGATAGAAATACCCGTCAAACACAAAGAAATGCATCCCAACCTAGGCAAGAGAGAGCTTAGGCATAAGGAGGCGAGACATCACCGCAAGAACAAATCACCTCGATGGGAGCACAAAGAGGATAGAAATAGGGCAAGGGGGCAGAGGCCTAGGAGAGAGCCTCCGGCGAATGCTGATAACGCCCCCATCAGAGAAATCAACACTATCATAGGCGGTACACATAAAGAGGGAGATTCCAAGAACGTACAGAGGAACTATACCAGAGAAGTAAGACCCCCCTATGATGAACTACTTGATCAATAACCATGGCCATGAACCTGGGAATACCCCGCCAATCACTTTCTCCCCAGCGGACACTGTGGGAGTTCATTACACATACTGTGACGCACTGGTGGTACGAGCCATCATAGCTAGAAATGGACTTAGATGCATGTTGGTGGACAATGGGAGTTCCATTAATATCATGTTCGGAACCACTTTCGACTAGATAATGGTGGATCATGAACTCACCCCCATGAACGCTCCATTGTACGATTTTACTGGTGATAGCATCATCCCCAGATGGAGAATCGCATTGGCAGTAAAATTGGGAGAACCCAATTTTAAGACTCATTACTTCATAGAGTTCCTTGTTGTAGACCATCGATCCGAATGCCTACCACGAAGTATAGGGTGACCCGCCTTAAAAGAACTCGAAGGTGTAACATACATACACTATTTATGCATGAAGTTTCCCACCAAGGAAGGAATTGCCACAGTAAGAGGGGATTGGATAGGATTAAGGGAATGCTACCTCAGCTCCCTAAGAAAGTCTAAGCCCCGCAGTGTGAATATGATTTTGATAGATGCTGAAATGGTTGACACACCTGAAGAAGGTCATACCTCTGAACAAGGGGAAAACGTCAACATGATAGATGTCCCTGAAGAAGGGGTCATCGAAGTGGATTTAGACCCTCGAGTCACAGAATTGAACTCACGGGCAACCCCAGTAGAGGAGCTTGAATCTTTCCCTGTGAACTCACTTGACCCCACAAAAGTATTACAAATAGGGAAGGAACTCGAATCAGGGGAAAAGACCAGGCTTAAGGATTTCCTGCTTAACAACTTGGATATATTTGCATGGAAACACAAAGATATGGTAGGCATTGATCCCAGAGTCAGTTGCCACCGATTTAATTTGGACCAAAAATTAACTCCTCACAGGCAAAAAAGAAGAGTCATGAACCCAGAAAGATACGTGGTTTTGAAAGAGGAGGTACAAAAGTTCATATCTAATGGGTTCATCAGAGAGGTAGTGTACCCAAAGTGGATATCCAACCCCATCTTGGTAAAGAAGGCGAATGGCAAATGGGGGGTGTGCATAGACTTCTCCAACCTCAACCAAGCTTGCCTAAAGGACAGTTTTCCACTTCCAAGGATCGACCAACTAGTTGATTCTATTGCAGGCCACGAGCTCTTGAGTTTTATGGATGCATACTCAGGATATAACTAGATCCCACTACATCCAACAGACGAAGAGAACACCTTGTTCATCACTGATAGAGGCCTCTACTGCTACAAAGTCATGTCGTTTGGTCTGAAAAATGCTGGTGCAACCTACCAACGGCTAGTCAATAAAATGTTTTCTGACCTCATAGGCAACACGATATAGGTATAAGTTGATGACATGCTTGTAAAGAGCCTCATGTCATCGGACCACATCGAACACCTGAGGGATACCTTCAAGATCTTGAGGGAATACCGGATGAAGTTGAATCCATTGAAGTGTGCCTTTGACATCGCTTCTGGAAAGTTCTTGGGTTATATGATTAATCGCCAAGTCATTAAGGCGAATTTCGAAAAAATTAAAGCCTTACTAGACATGAAATCCCCAGTAAGCCCAAGAAAGTGCAATGTTTGACAGGACGCCTCGTGGTACTTAACCGCTTCATGTCCAAAGCTACAGATAGATGCCTCCATTTCTTCAAAATCTTGAAAGGGGGGAAGAGGTTCCAGTGGAATGAAGAGTGTGAAGAGGTGTTCCAAGGGCTAAAGAAGTACTTGGGCCAAGCCTCCATACTCTCGATGGTGAAGCATTGCTGCTATATTTGGCCATAAGCACCGATACGGTAAGTTCGGTGCTAGTAAAGGAAGAGGCACTCAATTGTATGTCTACTATGTAAGTAAGGCCCTCATGCAGCAGAGATGCGTTATATCGAAAAACTTGCTTTGTCACTTATGATCACCTCTAGGAAACGGAGGCCCTATTTTCAGGCCCATAGTATACATGTACTAACAAGCCTCTCCCTCTAACAAGTGCTTCAAAAGCTAGAAGCATTAGGAAGGCTAATGAAATGGACGGTGGAGTTGAGTGAATTTGACATCTCATACCAGCCGAGGACCTCAATAAAGGGACAAGCAGTGGTGGATTTCATAGCAGAATTCACAGAAGCAACAAGTATCAATGTAACGATGGAGCCAATAGATTTCCCAACCTGGAAATTATTTTAGACGGGTCCGCTGGAGAAACGGGATCGGTAGCGGGTGTACTGTTAGAAAACCCAGAGGGTCACAAGCTTAATTGTGCAGCTTTAAAACCTCCAATAATACTGCTGAGTATGAGGCACTTCTAGTAGGCTTCAGATTGGCCAAGAAAATGCAGGTCAAAAACTTTGCGGTTCGAAGTGACTTTCAGTAGTTGTGACTCAGGTTGGCTATAGTTTTGCTGCCAAGGATAAGGGCATGGCGGCGTACCTAAAGAAGGTTGTGAACCTGATCCCATGCTTTGAAAAGTTCGAGTTGACCTAAATCCCCAGAATGGTGAACATGCACGCGGACGCCTTATCAAAGTTGGCTAGCAGTAAAGACTCGAAATTGCCAAAATGGTACCGGTTGAATACCTTCCCACGCCCTCCATAGCCAAAGTAGAAGAGGTAATGTGAGTTGGAAGAACCCCACAATGGATGCAACCTATCATAGCTTACCTCAAGGATCATATCCTACCAGAAAATAAGGAAGAACCCCACAAGCTCAGACGTAGGGCTGCCCAATATATACTCCAGGACGAGGTACTTTATAAGAGAATTTTCTCGTCCCCTCTCCTACGGTGTGCTGGCGAAGAGGAGGCTAACTATGTCCTGCGAGAAATCCACGAAGGGATCTGTGGAAACCACATAGGGGGCCCGCTTTGGCCCATAAAGTGCTAAGGCAAGGGTACTATTGGCCTACTTTGAAAAAAGATGCAATACAATTCGTGAAAAGGTGCGACAAGTGTCAGCGCTTCTCCGCCATTCAAAGATAGCTAGCCTAAGAGCTGACCATGGTATCCAGTCTATGACCATTCGCCAAATGGATAGTCGATCTAATAGGGCCTATGCTAAAAGGAAAAAGGAGTGCGAGCTATGCAATTGTCGCCATTGACTATTTCACTAAGTGGGTCGAAGCAGAACTGTTAGCCAAAATAACTAAGGCAAACACCTCCAAGTTCATATGGAAGAACATCATATGTCAGTTCGAAATTCTCCACTCAATAGTTACGGACAATGGACGACAGTTCGACAACAAGAAACTCAGGGACCTATGTGATGAATTGTGAATAAAGAAACATTTTTCCTCCGCTCATCACCCCCAGGTAAATGGCCAAGTCGAGGCAGTCAACAAAACTATAAAGTACCTCTTGAAGAAAAAACTAGATACATCGAAGGGAGCATGGGTAGACGAGCTTTCCCATGTGTTGTGGGCGATACGTACCACGAATTGAACCACGACAGGAGAAACTCCTTTCTCCATGGCATATGGGACCGAAGCCTTGAGCCCAATCGAGGTGGGTCTCCCTTCGCCTCGCCGCCTACAATTCAACGAAGTATCAAATGACGAGATAAGGCGATGTGAGCTCGACTTCCTTGAAGAAAGAAAGGATGCGTTACAAATAAAACTGGTCTCCTATCAAAGGAAGATGGCGAGATACTACAACGCCAAGGTCAAGAAGAAATCATTCAAAAGAGACGATTCGGTGCTTATGAGGGTCTTTCTGTCCCCCAAAGAGCTTGGTGTAGGTACCTTGGGTCCAAACTGGGAAGATCCCTACCGCATATCAGACGACGTCAGACTAGGCTTCCTGATAGAGAATTTGGATGGGAAAATGCAGCCCCATCTCTGGAACGTCGAACACCTGAGAATGTATTACCAGTAAGGCCCCACTCACCACTTATGTACTACTTGTGATTAATGCATATGCCCTTTGTTTTTTATGGCGAGCCCATAAATTGTTAACTTAAATGATTAAAATATGACAAGCTCATATGATATGACGGTTTGATGAAAAGAACAGTTACGGTGAGCCCATAAATTGTTAAATTAAATGGTTAGAATATGACAAGCTCATATGATATGACGGTTTGATGAAAGAACAGTTATGACGAGCCCATAAATTGTTAACTTAAATGATCAGAATATGACAAGCTCATACAATATGGCAGTTTGATAAAAATACAGTTATGGCGAGCCCGTAAATTGTTAGCTTAAATGGTTAAAATATGACTAGCTCATACGATATGACAGTTTGATAAAAATACAGTTATGGTAAGCCCGCAAATTGTTAGTTTAAATGGTTAAAATATGACAAGCTCATACGATATGGCGGTTTGATGACATCAATTATAACAAGCTCGTGTATTCCCATTACTTATTAAAGATTAGCTATGACAAGCCCATAGACCGTTCTAATCGTTCTATGTGGTTAACCAAATTCAACTATGGCGAGTCCGTCGGTGATTGAATTGGTTAATAAGAATAAACTATAGCGAACCCATGCACTGTTTAATATAGATACAAAGTACGACGAACCCAGAGACCATCAAACTAAGAATCGAAAAGATTTACTTACCTAAATTCATCACAAGTTAACCATTACAAAATTGGGGGGTGGGGGGGCTATCCTAAGATGCGGCAGCATCATCTTGATGAGGCTCCCTTAGAGGATCTACTTCCTCCATTCGACCATCAGCCTCATTACCTTCAACCTCTTTGTAATGAGTAGACGGCTCGGCAGGAAGAAATTCTTCCTTCAAAGTGGTCAGGTCCAATTGTGGATGCAACTCGACAAGCCTCATAAACACTTCGTCGTAAGCAATTCCCCGCCAGTATATACCGAGGCCATCATACTCGGCCGTCTCATGAAAATGAGCCACATACTCGTTCACTGTTGTTACCCTTGCCCCACTTAATCGCTGCTTCAAATCAGTAGCCTCGGCAGTCAAATGTCCATTTTAGCCTTCAACTCCCCTCTCTCCTTGTTGGCTACCTTCAAGGCTAACGAAGCTATTTTCTGCAAATTGTCAGAATTCTCCACCCGCTTCGTCAAAGCATTGACTTCGACTTTACAAAGATGGGTTTCCTTCTTTAGTTCATTATTTTCCCTCGAAAGGGCCTCCATCCTTGAATCTGCCTCAGCCCGCTTCACCTTGGAGGCTTCGACTACTTTATTGGTCGAAGACCTATCAGCTTTCACTTTATTCAGTGCCGCCTCCGCGTCAATTTCCCTCTGAAGATAATTTTTATTAGAGATGGCAATCCCTCCCCCGTCCCCGCGGGACCTTGCCCCGAATGAGGCAAGAAAACCCGTCCTTGAACGGGTTGGTGGGGCGGGGCAAGGCGGTGCGCCCCGTCTCGGGTCACGGGACCCCTGCCTCGTGAAGAATTAAAAAAAAATTAACTAAAAAATAATAATTAATTAACTGAAATTTTTGGAAAAAATAAATAAATAAACGGGACGGGCTGGGGTGGGGGAGTGGCAGACCCCCCTCCCCGAACCCGCCCCGTTGCAATCACTAGTCGCCTCAGCTCCATTTGAACATTTAAAAAGAACCCTTAAGAGCAAGCCTGCAGGGCAAGACCCGCTTCCACCATGTCAACTGCGTCGCATGTTTCAGCATACGAGGAGTATTTGTTAGTCCAATACTTGTGATGAACCCTCGTAGCCCCTTGAAACTCGACAGAAAGCACCTCCATCACCTGGAAGGCTATCTCGTCAGCTCTTCCGCCCAAAAAGCTTTGGGCTTTTTCTTCAGATAGGGCACTTCTAGCATCCTTCCCCCTCTTCATGAGGCTTAATTCTTCCTCAGTAGTCTCCTCCACATCAACTATTTTTAAGGAGAAAATGGGCTCGACGGCGATGGGATGCCTCAGTGACTCGCCAATGGTGTTTTGGCATTTTGGAGGGGGGAGGCCCGGTGTTTTTCAACGGAAGCAATTTCCTCTTGAGGGGCCTCTCCAAAGAAGCCTCATCGTCTTTCTCTTTTACCTTCTCCCCTTTTTCTTTTTCCCCTGCCTTCGCCGGAGGCGGCGGTCGATTCATCTTAGAAAGGCGGGCCAGCTCATCCCGCTTGCTCTTATAAGTGGAGGACCCGGCATTCAGGGGTTTCTTTTTCTGGGCCTCACCTAGGCTCCACAGCTGGAGTAAGTTGGGTCTCACATACTCCTTGTCATGTTGTCCTGCAAGCAACAGTAACATTTAAGAAAATCACGAAGGGAGTTGACAAAGAAGCAAGCCATCATATCTTACCCTTCGTAGCCATTAGTCGGTATGTGATGCTAATGATGTTCTTTGATAAAGGGCATTTTTACACGTTTATTTCGGTTCACAAATATGGATAATTGAAGTTTAATATGCAGAATATATCTTAATTCATGTAATTTGTGTTTGTAGGACAATAATGATGATTGTGGTGGAAATTGGAAGAAAAATGGAGAAAATGGACCAAAAGGAAGGGAAATCAAAGTTCAGGAACTGAAATGTAAATAGCCAAAAGATAACCCGGAGGAGAATGAGCATGGAAATTATGCATTGGTAGGAGGACAAATGGAAAAAGAGGTCAAGAAGCGCATAATTGGAGTTAAATGACTAAATTGCACATTTTGAAAAAGATCAACACTATGCGGTCGCACAATATTGATAGGCTGTAACCAGCAGGGAATTCAAGGCTCCCATATAACCTTTCTATGCGGTCGCATAGATGAAAAAATTGGCGAAAATTCGATTTCCTATTTTGACTCCAACTCTTATGAAATCATGATTTAGGTTATGTATATAACCCAAAAACTTTGGGGAACGATGGGTACGCAACTTTAGAAAGAAAAAGTCATTGAAAAGCAAGGGAGAAGACAAAACCAATGGATTTTACTCGAAGATTGAAGATTTCAAGATTCATATTCAAGTTTTTGGGTGATGTCTTTTCCTAACCAATTTTCTTTTTTTTTTTTTTTATTTCTTCTATGCTAGGCTAAACTTTTATTGTACTAGCAGAATGATGATCCTCGCTATGTGAATGTTTAATACCTTATTTTGCAATTTTGACATTAAGACACGAATATTATATATTGAATTATTTATATACACTTCACTATCTCCATAATTAAATGCATGTGATTATGTGAGCATGAGTGATCTATTTCATGCATTCGAAAGAAGGGAATTAGATTCAATAAGGAATAAATCATCGTAGGGTCCAATAGGGAATATAAATATACCGCTATACTTTACGTGAATCTTTAAGTGTTATTTATTTTATGCATTCGAAAGAAAGGAAATAATTTTACAAGATATAAATCATCGTAGGGTTCGATAGGGGATAGAAATATACTTCTATACTTTACGTGAATCTTTAAGTGTTTACAAATCATCGTGCATTCTCATATATTGCATTTTTCATAGAAGTATAGTCAAATAGTATGCGAGAATATGTTCAATTCTACTCGAGAGAAATTATTGAATATGTTAGAAATATTGATTCTTCAATTAAATCTTTATGTTGTCAAATTGTGAAATAAAGGTAAAACGTTAACAAGTTTTTGGTGATTTTGGATCCTAGTGCATTTTTCATACATTAATTTCTTTAAACTTTTGCATTCAAGATTATTTTGCACTTATTTAGTAACCTTAGTTTATTTTGCATTTTTGTCATAGTTTAGTTATAAAATTCAACTAATCAATCATCTTGAGTTAAATAGATTCGGTTAAGGTCTCGATAATAGAAATCAAATTAAATCAATCCTTGTGGGATAATACTCAAAATTTTACAATTTTCACTTTATTACTTATTAACGAACCGTGTACTTGCGGTGATTTACAAAGCGAACATATTTTCGGACCATTCATGAAGTACCTCTTCTCCGTAGGAAGCTCGTATATCGCCCGGACGATGGCCCACTCGGATGGTTCGAGCTTAAACCATTTAACTGCAGCTGCTTAAAGCTTGCGTTAAAAAAGAAACAAAAGAAGGCAAACAAGCGAAAGTAGCACGCTAAGGGAAAGCTCAACTCACTATACTCATGGTACTGGGTTGGCACGGTGATCTTTGGGACCACATCTTCTTCCATTGTCTGTCGCGACCCCTAACCCAGAACCAGGAAGACTTCAAATTCTTCATAGAAGTAGGGGTCCCCAGATGAAAGGAGAATATAGACCCCAGGGATTCATACAGTACCATCCCTTACAATCACTCCCCCCACTAGAGGGCCGAGGTTGAAAAGGGGTTTGAAAGACATGGGGGGCATATCTTCCCCAAGGGTGACCTCCTTCCAAAGAAGAAAAGCCCTTGCCATTTGGCTCCATGCGTTTGGCACAAGTTGGGTAGGGGCTAAGTTGTACCGCCTAAAGAAATACCTAAAGAAGAGATGTAGGAGCAATTTCATCCCCCACTCAGGATCGCTTCGCTTACTACAATGCACCCCTCCCAGAAGACCACCCAACCACATTCTTTTTCGAAGATGAAGCCATCTAATTCAAGTAAGGAAAGAAAAGGCCTCAACAATGATAGATACTTACACAAACTCTCAGGCCCAAGATCCGGAACGACTAGGAACGAGAGCGAACGGAGTTGATCATTGGGAACAACAGGAGGATAGTAGGGTCGGAGGAAGTATTTCCAGTACTTAAGTCTAAAACTTTCGCAAAGTGAAGAAAAGAAGACAACGTTGGTTTTCAACCTTTTATATACGTGTAGTGGGCAAACCCACACCGTTGGATTTTCTTCCATTTTAAATCTGGGCCATCCACCTGTAATCCTATCAGTCATGTTAACACCAAAAGCCGCTTGTTGAAAATTCAAATCAAGGGCCCAAATAAAGTCAAGCTGAACACGCGACCTAAACCCGCGTAAGCCTTGCTAGATGTGAAGTATTATCATCATTGCGCATTAAATGCGCACGTAACTCGAGCCTAGTAAATTGCCACGCCACCCAGCTATTTTTATTGGGAATCAACGCTCCCTTCAAATCATTAGGACACGCCACCTGGCAGGTTTCAGCACCCAAAAGGAGGCTCGATACATACTTCAAGGGCCTCACCTAGCATCTTTCAAACCTTACTATAGGTTTCAGCACCCAAAAGGAGGCCCGATACATACTTCAAGGGCCTCACCTAGCATTTTTCAAACCTTACTATAGGTTTTAGCACCCAAAAGGAGGCTCGGTACATACTTCAGGGGCCTCGCCTAGCATCTTTTAAACCTTAATACAGGTTTCAGCACCCAGAAGGAGGCTCGGTACATACTTCAGGGGCCTCACCTAGCATCTTTCAAACCTTATTATAGGTTTCATCACCCAAAAGGAGGCTCGGTACATAATTCAAGGGCCTCGCCTAGCATCTTTCAGCCTTATCACAGGCTTTAACCATCTAACAAGCCCGCCTTTTTACCTCCAGAGCATCACCACATATCTCTCAGTCATGTCGCAAGCTTCACCTAGCAGTCAGGCTAGAAAATCCACTCATTATATAAATAACCATACCTGGACTTCAGGCACTAATGTTATTCATAAGATAAATTAAAAGGCCATATGTGGCACTGATTAAACTATCTGGTATCTAGGGGCCCCGTGCCTTGCACGACGACACGGTCGACCCTGTTGTATACAAAGGCGACCCTCTTCTTTCCTGAGAACGAAATTGGACCGAGTTCCTGGGCGGACCCCCATGTATGAAACGGTCGCGATGAGGAGATTACAAGATCCCTAGCAGACCTTGTGGTGACATGATTGACAAGACATCTCACTGTCAACGCCGCCCCTGCACACCTACGCGGTCAAGTCACACTTGCAAAAAACTAGGGAGTATAGATACGATAGCGGTCCTCGCTTTTTAATACCTTGATTGATGTTTGCAACAAGAAGGGCAAGTCAATCTGGCAAGGCCACTTACCCTATTATCCGACGGTCCTCATTTATCATATTCAAGTATAAAAACTCACACTTGGTGCCATTCAGAGGTAATGCAAGTTTAGACTATCAAAGATATATTCTCCCCCATACACTCTTTTGTGTTCAATTCCCAAGCCGATCCCTTTTTATCGATTAAAGGTTCACGTTATAAGCTTCCCCACACCCAAAGTTATTCGTTTAGCTTACGTGGACGCAAAGGGACATTGGGATCTGTTGGTTACACCATTGATACATTTTTTTGGGTCAACAAGCTCAACTATTGTAAGGAACAAAGTTTTTTTTCCCCTTCAAACTACGTAGTTAGAATAAAATCATAAAAGTAAAATTAGTTTTTAACTTGAAAGTTGAAACGGAAGGTGCTAATCTCTTAAAGCATTAGCAAACAACTTGTAACATTCTCATCTTTTATTAAGCAAGAACATGTATGATGTGATAAGGTGTCACGCTCTTTAGGGGTGAAGGTTTAGCCCAGACCCGTCCCAAACCCATTAATTTTATAAGTTTAAAAAAAATTAAAAAATTGTCCCCGTTTGCTCCATTAAAGCCCAAACCTGCCCCAAAACCCATTAATCTTTTTTAGATTAAATAATATATATTTGTCCCCCTTGCTCCACCCCCTCCCTCTCAATACATATTAATTTTTAGGTTTTAAAGTAAATTTTAGATAAATTACGTCTAGTGTACCAGTCTTTGACCCTCCATGCAATTGTATTTCCAATCTTTATCATCACAAGCCGAACCTCAATCTTTGATTAATTAGTGGGCTTCGTCTTTAAAGATCATTTTACCCTTAATATATCCGATTAAGAAAAAATTCATAAAAACCTTAAATAACCTAAATTATTGACTAACAATCTAGGACACTTAATCTTGTGTATATACAGACATACATAATTACATATGGGAGTGTAGGGCACATCTCGCACGTGGGTTGTTGAAGAATATTTTGGAAGACTTGGTGCATGATGCACTGGCCGGTGGCCACCTCTCCATGCAACATCACCTTATAGGTGCATCACGTGCTATGCTCACTCTCTCACGTGTCATTTGTCACATTTTTTGGATCACTATTAATCATTTTATAATATGACTACCTACAACAAGACAATTTCTTATTTGCAAAAAGAAAATATAACATGCAATGTCTTGAAAATGTTGTGAGGATACGTATAATCTATTCAAAGACAGAAAAAATAATTAACAACTTCGAAAAATAATGTGAGTTTAGACATATTAAAGAAGTTAAAACCTTGTGGTTTCTTTTCTTTGGACATATTGTTTTCCACGTTGAAATGTAACTATAAAGGGAAAGGGAAAAATAGAGCTATATAAGAACTGTTTAGGCGACACATTGGAGACTCCAATAATATGGGAGAAGAGAGGGAGAGAAGCCTTGATTATATGGAAATAAGCCTAGATTCTCAACAAGTACCTGTTTCTCATAGTGTCATCTAATGTTTAACATCACACATACATGTGCCACGAAAATCGATACGAGTTTCGAGAAGCTCACAAGTGATGACATGTTTCCAGCTCGTAAGAGTATATTGTTCGTCCATGTTGTACAATATATTGAATGAGAAATGTTGGAGGAAAGGCAAAAATCCTTGATTTATTAGTAGTAGATAAATTTAATTTCGTAACTTTTGACAGGGAATTGAAGGCGTAATAGAGATTGGATTGGAACTCGATTTTAAGTGAATAATAATAGATTGTTTCAATATACAATCGAAGAATCAATTTTGTGCTTTAATAATTTTCTTTAAAATTTTTTAATTAAATTTGGCATTATATATTTTCTTTAAAAATATTTATTTTTGCATGCATTATTTCCGAATACTCGCGGAGTACAGTTTTTCATTTATATAAAGAATTACATCAACTGATCAAAAGAAGAATGGTCAAGCCTTCTATAGTTAGGTGATTGACGTGGGCCTAAGAATGAAACATTCAAAGTCAACGGTAGCTCTCTTGTGACCCATTATCCTCTATTAAGAGATAAAATCTCACATCGAATAAAGATAAAAAATATAAACCAATGTATAAAAGTTTGGGCTACACATCTTAATAAGATTAAACTTTTAAGATGGAACTCAAATCTTAACATGGTATCAGAATCCATTAAATTCCAACGAGCAATTAGATCCGATTTAGACTCAAAAAATTGAGCACACAGATTTCAAGATTGGTCTGTTCAAACGAGCCATCATCTTGCGGGAGCATGTTAAGGGATAAAATTTCACATCAAATAAAAATCAAAACATAGACCAATTTATAAAAGTTTGGACTACCCCTCTTAATAAGGTTGATCTTTTAAGATTGAACCCAAATAACATCCTCAATGGTGCATTGTCAGCTTGTGCTAAAGCAACTTATAAGTGTACACACTTATCTAAGCTATTAAATTTACATAATATTTGATTATTTGAATGATTTTTTACTAATATTAGTATATATATATTTATTAATAGGTTAATTGGAGTTGAATCGAGCAAAAAAGAACCATAAATGGAATATTCGGGTACTGAGACTTGAAAATTAAAAAATGTGACTAAGGCGTTAAGAGGAAATCTGGATAAATCAAGGTGTTTGGAAGTAATAATGAAGATGTGATCATGTGAAGTGAGGGATCAAATACAAGCAAAATGAAGAACCTAGTGCGGAGTACGTGAGAAAAATAGAGTATAGTTGGGTATGAAGATCTCTACAAGACAAATAATACATAATTGGAAAGATAATTTAATTTGTATTTCAATGCAAATATGAATCCCAATTCAAAATTATAAAATAAAAGTTATGCGTGTTTAAAGTTTCAGAGATCAAACCAGCAAAAATCTGAGACTAAAACTTCACAGAAACTGCACATTAGGGACTATGGTCGCAACATGCATAGTTGTGATCGCAAGTAACGTATTTTTGGCTACTTAGAAGATTTTCAAGAAACTCTTTATTTATAAAGGATATCTTATTTATTATAGAGGGTATCTTTAAATTTAGAGAGTCAAAATTTTTACACTCCAACAATCTTTCTATTTTAGCTCTTCATTTTGGTTTTCTCAAGAAACATTTATTGATATCTTTTCATATTTTATTTAACATAATTTTTTTTATATGTCAATTGATCAATCAATTTAAATGTAGTTTGAATAGTTTAAAAAGTAGGATATTGAAATATGTGATTTATTAAATGCAGTCCTGTATATTAAGAATAAAGAGTGAGTTTGACTATTTAAATTTGGTATAAATAATTGCTCATTTTTAGTTTAAATTCTTATTTTTTGGATAACTATTTATTATTCTCCTTGAGCTCCATTTTGATGGTTGACCACAATTGAAATGTTGTGATTTATATTCCATTCGAGAGATTCGGTATAAATAAGCACAAGGTTAACAATGCAAGATCCTATCATAGATAGAAATATCATTATACTCTATGAAATCGTTATGTGATAGTCTTTGCAAATTAATGCATACTTATAAGTTTGAAATTTAATTAAAGATAATTATGTTCACATATAAGTATAAAATTGATTGACATGGAGACTAATGATAATAATTGGATCATTGATTTCGAACTAGGCAATAATTGATTGTAAAACAGGTAATTGAGGATTAATTAAAGTATGTTATCAATGACGGATCCGTGATCTTAGTGCCTTTCGTTATTTGATTAATTTCAAGACTTTGTTGCTTTATTTTAATTTCTTATTTCCATAGATAATTAGATATATTTAGAATAATGCTACATGTACTTTATGGTACACATAATAATATCCATAATACTACATGTACCTTATGGTACAAACAACCATAAGGTACATGTAGCATAACTCATATATTTAGAATCAAACTCAAAAACTTATTGTTTGTTTTTCTTGATTAAGGATAGTTTTAATTAAAATAAATAAGTAGATAATCAATTCTCGTGGATTTGACATTCTACTCGTTAGTGATCCGTCCACTTACAAAAAAAAAAATGGACAAGTTTTGGCGTTGTTACCAATGACTTATTACTTTTTGCTTTTGTTAGTTTTCACTTTAGTTTCTTTAGCCGATATATTTATTTTTCTAAGTTTCAATTTGTTGTCGGAAGAAGAAGTCACGACATCGATGAGGATGACTTTCCTATGGGGTTATTTTTCCTCCATCAATCCTCAATAAGGATGACTTGCTTTTAAAAGAATTGCGGAAATCACGAGTCACACAAAGTTTTTGCCCCTAATTCTACACTTAAATCTGGAATGGCAAAATGAATCGGAATACTCTTGGTACAACAACCAAGAAGGATGGGAAGAGGATCCAACTCAGTTGGCACATCGACAGTTGAAGTATCAAGAATGGAATGAAACTAAGATGTTGAATTTCAAGGCAAAAAAGAAGAGCCTAGAGAATCAACTTGGGTAGATTTCAAAGATGCTGATTGAGCAACCTCAAGGCACCTTTTCAAGCAACATAGAAATCAACCCAATGGAGTACATGCCAAGCATTGCAACAAGAAGTGAGGAGCAATTACCTCTGATTTTGGATAATTGAGTGATCTTCCAATCCAAGGAAGCACCAAATAAAGAAAAAGAACGTACGGAGAAGTAGTAGTTAATCGTACGGAAGTTGAAACTATCAAGCAATCCTTTGACTTTAATGATTGCTCTAGAGTTTATTTTATGATTAAGGCTTATGAGGAAGTTGAAGGTTTCATTGTTAAGTTTAAGTCGAATGGTAAAATCAAGTTATTTTTTTGTGAGAAAGGCAAATTTAAATATTGAAGGATAAACGAAAAATGTGCAAAGTCAATCGATGCAAGCAAAGCAAGGCCTTAAAAGCCCTATTTAAATTGTCGTGAAATGATAGTAAAAAATCAATGTCATAAAAAAAAAATTAAGCTGAACTCCCACGTGATTTCATACTTTTTTTTTTTTTTTTTGTGCAACTGACCCTTTTGTAGCTATTTAGATTTCATCTCTGTTTTAAGGTATAATTGAGATAATTAGAGTATCAAACAAAGGAGCACAAAAAAGGATACAGAGACGTCGAGCGTTAAAGGACATGGATCACCATATAACATGGAGAATATTGATATCCTTCAGGCTTATTTTACATTGGGATAATATAACTAAGTATGGGGTGAGTCGACTCCGGGCGTCAACTTTGTATTTGTTTCATTGATTTCCATTATATTTTTAAAAATTCAAAATTTGAAAATTTTGAAAAAATAAAAATAAAAATGTGTGTTTGTGTGTTACTTGCTTGGATAACCTCGCAGGATAATGATGAGTTCATGTTTGAAATTATGTCGATTTATGATTCGTGACCGGAATATGCTGTTTAGTGCTTATTTTATGTAAATTGCTTATCCATGTAAAACCATATTATTAGATTACATAGTTATTGTTAACTGTTATTTAGGTTTCGAAAACTATTGTGTAACGGGATGGATTCTTTGAGTTGGTAGAACTAGGTTATAAATAATCTTAAATCCCTATGATGAAATACAACAATCACTTAGCCATTGTACAAGAATAGTTTGGGAAGATAGAATTGATTTAAATTCGCGTCGTTTCCCTGCTTGAATTGTATGATTGGAGTGATTTGGCTGACAAGTGGACGTTAGGTATTGATCGTATATGCTAGGACTTCGATTTCAATTACTCGTCTTAAAACGGCATTGCACTAGTCATGATAAAAGTGAAAATTGTAGTGACGTTGCAGAGCTATTCTCAAGACATCCCAATGTGGGCGCCAAATAAATATTCTACGAAAAAAAAAAAACAAAGAATACAAGTTATGAGTAGGAATAAAAGCATGTGCACGAAATTGAAAACATGCATATCCCCACTAAGCATTGGATACTAAATATAGATATCTAGATAACTAAGTATGTTTAACTTGCTCAATGGAAACTTGAAGGTTATAGCACTAAAAAATTAGGGAAATCTTCATGTTCTAATTAGATTCCTTTATTGATTTGATTCAATCGAATTTGAGTGGTAAAGTAGGAGTAATTTGGCATTAACATCTAGAAATGACAGTTGGAAGAGAGAATAAACACAAAGGTTGGGAGAACTTCATCTCGTGAGAGGAAAATTTGACCGTTAAAGATCGGGATGGACAAAATACTAAATTTACTGTTTTATGTAATATTGATTGGATCTAGGGATGGCAAAAAAACCCGCCCCGCCCCGCC
>CAIGRN010127927.1:0-25721 GCA_903798345.1 Fraxinus anomala
AGCCAATAGTTCCAAATTTCTTTTGCCATTTAGCCCATGTTTGATATACATTAAAATTTTCATTCTTATTCTTCTACTCATTTTCAATTATATATTTTTTAATAAAATAATATTTTTCATCACATCAATATCTTTTTCAATCACACATTCTCCATCAATCTACTATTTTAAAAAATATATATTTTAAAATAACATGGCTCAAACACACCTTTAATTAAATGCGCAGCACTGTCTGAAAATGCTATTTTCGCTCTATGTTCCCAAGACATACAGCTAATCACCCCTCAAAACACGCACACCAACTCTCTCCCTCTCTCACACATAGTAATACCAAGCTGTCTTTATCTCTCTCACATACTAACTAGTAATAACAAGCATTCTCATATGAATTTTCGTATTTTTTTCAAAAAGAGAGAGAGAGAGAGAGAGTTGAATCACTTTGATATAATAATTTGGACAATTAAATACGTTACGTGCATCTTTCAAATGTGAGACAAGTGATACTTCAATCGGGATCTTTCAGATGTGTAGACAAGTGTTCAATTTTTCTCTTCAAAACTTGACAATAATCCAATTCCATTAGAATCTGTTATCTATTGAAAGATACTTGAATCGGGATCTTCTTAGACGTGTAGATAGTGTTTAATTTTTCTCTTTAAAAACAATGATTCAATCCCATTAGAAGGAGTCGAGAGATATTTGAATCGTAACCTTTTGAGATGTATATATTGTGCTCAACTTTCTAATGAAAATTTAATGAGTTGAGAAATATTTGGGTAGGATATATGATTTAAACGTCTCTTCGGGTACAAAATATTATTAAGTCTCTATTTGTTTATCATTATTCAATAAAAATGAGTTTTGAAATAGTCCATATTTGATTTGAATTAAAATTTTAAATCAAAGTCGATAATTAATTATAACCACAATTTCATATGATCAACAATTTTTATTAAAATTTACTAAAAAAATTTAATTTTAATCGCTGCCAAATGAGGCTATGGTAAATTTGAAAAATAAGAAAATATTTTGAATTTAGGTGCAACATGTTTAATTGCAGAATATTTGATTGAATATGATTTGATTTTTCTTTCTTTCTTTCTTTCATTCATTTTTTTTATTATTTGTTGGAAATAATGAACGAGTGGCTAAACACGAAAGCACATCATTTGAACTTAAATCGCTCATTTTGGTTTAGGTACTGCATTTTTTATTCGTCTCTCTCTATTTGTGTATAGGTATAACTACATAAATCCTTGGTCAGTGTGGGTATAATTTCGGACGTTCTAGATATTGATTTGGAGGTTTTTGATACTTGATGCACGAGTGGAAAGGATAATAGATCGGATATGGCGGAGGTTTCCGGCGACGGAAGTGTTAGAGCGACGCCGGAGCTGAGTTCCGATGAAACGAGTAGCAATGCCAGGCCAAGCGCGGCCCCGATGGCGTCATTCAAGGAGGTGAGCAAAGGCTCCTCATCGCGGCGGAGGACATCGTTCCGGCCTAGTTTGGACTCCGATGACTTCATATTGGACGAGGTGCCGAGCCTAGGAGTGAAGTTGGAGCTCAATCGCCTGGAAAATGAAGTCAGAGGTCAGTCTCTCCTGCTGGATCCACTAGATTTGTGTTGTGCTTTAGTAGCTTTAGTACGAAAGGCTGTTGTTTCTTTGGAGAGTACAGTTTTGGTTGACAGTTCTCTTGACAGCGGCGTGAGGTTGCCAACATTTTTAACATCGATTTTAACAACTATTAAAACGATCAATGCCACATATTTTTACACATCATTGAATGTCAGAAAGTTGTCAACAGTCAATGTACAAGTAGCATAATTCTTCTTCGGAATTGCTGAAAGATAAATGGATATATAAGATGTATTAGGTCGTTTTAATGTGTGAAACAATTGGATTTTGTGACTTGCAGATAAGGAAAGGGCATTGGGTGAAGCGCAATCTAAGATCAAGGCATTGAAGTTTTCAGAGCGCCTCCGTGAAAAAGCTGTTGAAGAGGTTCCATTGTCTCCTATTTTCCTATTATATTAACGTTTCATAATTTTTAACTGATTTCTATGCTGTAAATGGTTAGGTTGTGGTTGTACAATGTTGTGTATGGAAGTGGGAAATTCAGCATTGATTAAAAGGTTAATGGCACGCATAGACAGATTGAATTTTTTTATTTTAAAAGAAAAATATTGATTTTTGACATAATTGCGGCGGAGCAGGACACCAAAAGGAAGAGGAGTATAAATAGCGCATGGTAAAGTGAAAATTGGTATTTTTTGAAGATATCTATTATTTTGTGGGCAATGTGGACCGTACGAGTTTTAGTGCACAGATATGATGTGTCGAGTTAGAGAGAAACTAAAGAAACAAAGGAAATGAGAAGAACATTTTTCCCTTTCAGGATTTACAAAGTAAACTAGAACTGAACTGTAAAATGGTTACCTTGTTTGTCTTTCCGAGTGAAGAAATAGGGCTGCAATGGAAGATGTATATTGTCAATGAATGATGTATATTGTCAGAGAATCTTTGCAACTGATTTAAGTCTACTTGAAGTGTAACTGTAATAGAGACATATAAGATGGGAGAATCTCATTTGTTTAAGGCTTCAGCCTTTTGATACTTTAGTTAGATCTCATTGACAAGAAAATTGTTTCTAATAGTAAGATAATTGAAAAAATATCTTCTTCCTTTAGTGTCGATTTTCTCTTTTACTACCAAGTCGTAGCAAATTATCAAGAAAAGAGATTCTTTCTGTTTATATTTATCGCCAGTTCGAAGGTCCAATGGAAAGTGTGAGATTTGGAAAACAAAGTCTTTTTCTTTATCAATGTTCTACTCCTCATGCTGATTTGTTCAATTCTTCACGCATGTCAATTACTAACTCTTCGAGTTCGTGTGGATTCTCTTAGTTAAATTCAGCTTGTTATTCGATTTTAGCTTTAGAATAATTTTCGTTAGGGATTGCAAATGTTAGGCTGATCATTTAAAGGGGCACTAGTACTTGGATATTAAACTGACCCTGCAGGGCGGAGGGGAGGGGGGTCATGGGGGTCACTTGACCCCCCAACTTTTGGCCTTTTTTTTTCTTGGACAAAACCACAAAACATCTAGCATTTTATTTCACTCTCTCGCGACTCTCTTCCTCAACCCTTTTACCAAAACCCTAACCCTTCTAATTTTTCAAAATTTGTCCATAATTTCTCTACAAATTACCACATCTACTATGAATCTTCACTTCCGAATAAAATTTTCAATTAATTAGAACCTGAAATTCTACCAATTTGCTATAACACTGATGCAAAGTGATGGCCATTACGACACAATCAACTTAAGTTATTTTGCCTTTAAAAATGGAAAGGTAACCAAGGTACACGACAGTAACTTATAATTTCAAATTTCTATTTATTTTTTACCAAAATTCAAAATGGTAGAGAAAATGGGGTTTGAGTTACATTTATAGTATGTTTTCATTTTGTCTGATTATGTTTAGGAATGAATTTTACATTTTATATATTGAATCGTGTCATTGATTTGGAATGGGCTTGGAATATGTATGGAATAATTTTTGAATTGTATATAGAATGGGCCTTGAATGATTCTGTCCAATTTGGCTTACATTTATTGAATTGTGTTTATTTGAATTGATTATTAGTATTAAATATTAGTGGAATATGTTTCCTTCCGATAACTTGAATTGATTGTTTTAATTAATTGTTTGTAGCAGTTATGGATGAATTATTTAGACGTAGATACGCGTTTTCTTGTGATGAGCAAAATATTAATGAAAATAACGTTCGAGATAAAAAAGGATGAAAATGATGTTGGAGATGAAAGGAATGACGGATTTGGTGATGAAATGGATGTTGGGGATGAAACTAATCTTGGAGGTATTCTGGTTGAAACTAATGCTAAGGATGTTAGGAATGAAAATGCGTAGAGAATAATTGTAATAGGATATCAAATGATTTTTTGTTTTTCACAACTTTTTTACAAGTTTGAATGTGCCTCCCAACTTAAAATGTTTGCGTCTGCCATTGTGATCGTGTTCTTTTAATTTTTGTTCATCTGTCATTCTTTATTTTGTAAACATTCAGCATGCCAAATTTATTTGGATGATTTTTGAATATATCTCAAGCATCTTGTCAGTCTAACTTATCAGTTGCATGTATGAATACTGTCATGTTTGAGAAGTGATGTCTTTGGCAGGGACAGTAGTAGAAGAGGTATCGCAAACTGTCCCATGATTCCAGGTGGAAAAAGAGAAAATATCATACCGTTGTTTCAGTCTATCTAAATTATTGAATCTAAGTTTACTTTTTGTTCCAACTGCAATTTGTAAAATATTCTCCTTCCCCACTCTCCTTGGAAAAATAAAAAATAAAAAAATGAGAAACAAAAAGGAGCAAGTACTAAGTGTTTTTTTTTAAAACTTAATCGGGAAGCCCAAACAACATAAAGAAACTGCGAACTTTTT
This sequence comes from Fraxinus anomala, assembly GCA_903798345.1. Classification (NCBI taxonomy): domain Eukaryota; kingdom Viridiplantae; phylum Streptophyta; class Magnoliopsida; order Lamiales; family Oleaceae; genus Fraxinus; species Fraxinus anomala. The sequence continues at coordinate 4,474 of CAIGRN010127927.1, forward strand.
CTCTTGTATCAAATGTAATGTTTTACAATGCTTAAACTGTTTGATCCTGGCTATCTTTGTAATCAATCAACATGGTATTTGCTTTCTTTGTATGCTCCTGTTTCTCTTTTACATTTTCCCTCTAATTTGTGAGATGCGTGGAATGATCTTCCCGAGTTCCAGTGGAAGCTGAGATCTCCCCTATTTGCTGTAGCTCACAGAGGAGTTGGCAAAGGTGGAGAAGAAGCTCAAGCTAACGGAATCTCTTCTTGAAAGCAAGGTACCTACTAGAGCTTTCGTTTTTCTTACTATATTTTGATGACAGTGCTAACGAGAAATTTATTCTCATCAGAATCTTGAAATTAAGAGAATCAATGATGAGAAGAAGGCCTCCATGGCAGCTCAGTTTGCTGCAGAAGCCACTCTTCGGAGAGTTCATGCTGCTCAAAAGGATGATGATATGCCTCCAATTGAAGCAATACTAGGACCCTTGGAGGCTGAGCTCAAACTTGCCCGACAAGAGGTTTCTGCTGTGTTGTTTCTTTGCTTTGATGTCTGCTTATTATGTCAAACTGGAACCTTGTTTGGGGAAGAGTTCCTTACTCGTTGCCTTTTGTTCCTTTTAGATTGCAAAACTGCAGGACGATAACAAAGCCTTGGAACGACTCACTAAATCGAAAGAAGCTGCTCTGCTCGAAGCAGAGAGAACTGTGCAAGTAGCATTGGCAAAGGCTTCAATGGTGGACCATCTCCAAAACAAGAACCAAGAGTTGATGAAGCAGATAGAAATCTGTCAGGTATTTCAATCATGCCTACTCTTTCATTTTTAAGGGCCAATAAATTTTGTAATTTATATTCTTCTGATTCCCTCCTTTTTCTGACAAGATTTTATTCTAACATGTGCATCAGGAAGAGAATAAAATTTTGGATAAAATGCATAGACAAAAGGTTGCAGATGTTGAAAAGCTTACCCAAATTGTGCATGAGCTCGAAGAGGCTGTGCTTGCTGGTGGTGCAGCTGCTAATGCTGTACGGGACTACCAGCGGAAGTTTCAGGAGATGAATGTAATATGCCACAGAGATCTGCATGATCAACTTGCATATACAGATGGGTCTATTAGAGAGTTTGATACAACCTAACAAGTGTTAACATTTTTTATTTTTGTTTTTCAGGAGGAAAGAAAGACTCTTGATAGAGAGCTAGCTCGTGCAAAAGTAACAGCAAACAGGGTGGCAACTGTGGTGGCAAATGAATGGAAAGATGCTAATGACAAAGTGATGCCTGTAAAACAATGGCTAGAAGAAAGAAGGTTCTTGCAAGTATGTTTCTTCCCTTTCTATCTGGCTTCCTCTGTTCTATGATGACTGTTGGTTTATTACTCATAATTTTCACCAGTTTTCTTATTAATTAATGGCTGTTATCACAGAGTGAGATGCAGCAACTACGGGACAAGCTTGCTATAGCTGAGAGAACTTCAAAATCTGAAGCCTATTTAAAAGTAAATCAGCTTATTAAGTTTCCCTACCTGATTAGGATTTTTAACTTAGTTTCATTTTGTTGTAAGAATTAAGACTTCACGTTGCCCTCCAGGAGAAATATCAATTGCGATTAAGAGTTCTTGAAGAGACTTTGAGATCACCAAACACGCCCAATCGCAGCATACCAGATGTAAGAAGTACTAACAATGTTCCTTCACGTCGCCAATCATTGGGTGGAGCTGAAAACATTTCCAAGTTGACTTCCAATGGTTTTTTACCCAAGAGGTCACCTTCCTTTCAGCTGAGAACTTCTGGGAGTAGTTCCGTGTTGAAGCATGCAAAAGGGACCTCAAAGTCATTTGATGGTGGCTCACGATCTTTGGACAGGGGTAAAAGCCTCTTAAATAGACTAGGATCAAATTTCAAACAAAGCCAGTCATGTGATGGAACTAAGGAGAGTAAGACACAAGATAGTACTTGGAAACCGGACCAAGAAGAGAACTCTAGTGACGTCCAAGTTACAGATACAGAGGATACCGTTCCAGGGTTGTTATATGATCTGTTACAGAAAGAGGTGATTACCTTGAGGAAAGCTGGTCATGAGAAGGACCAAAGCCTTAAAGACAAGGATGATGCAATTGAGGTTGATTTCTTTCTTAGTGATGTTATGATTACCTTGTATTCGCTTCTACTCAAAACCTTACCTTGTTGATCAGATGCTATCAAAGAAGGTAGAAACTTTGACAAAAGTCATGGAGATTGAGGCCAAAAAGATGAGAAGGGAGGTAGCTGCTATGGAGAAGGAGGTGACTGCCATGCGTACAGAGAAAGATCATGAAAATAGGGCCAAACGACTTGGGAATTCTAAGAGTTCTCTTAACAGTTCTCAGTTACTCCCTGGAAGGTATGCCTGCTCTTTACAATGTTCTGCCAACTATTCCTGATTGGTTCAGTTTTAATTCCAATGCTCATTAGTTCAACATTTGTGTTTGATATAAAAGTTTATAGTTTTATTGATAATTTCCAATTTTGTAGTGGCAAGCATGCATAGAGGTTAATAGCTGCTTTATAACCAACTTTTTGTTTTTGTTTTTTGGCTTTTCTCCCTTTTTTTTCTCCCTTTGCCATCGTTAGGAGTAGGAACAGCAATATATATACTTGTGCCTACACACACACACACACACACACACTTGTGCCTCCACATCTTCAAACTATCCAGTAATATCTGATTCTATATACTTGGAGTTTTTACACTTCAGGTTCAACTTTCTACTTTTGTAAGATATCTCCAGAGCCTTGTTTTTTTGCTATCTTGTGCCTCTGCTGTTTGTTCTCTTGCATTCTTAGTGGATATATGGTGCACTTACTGTGAGGAAAATTAATTTATTAATTGAAACTCTTATTTTTCGTCCTTGTTTCATTTCTTGGGGTGAATATATTTGATCATGTGGTGAATGTGAATGTGAATATGAAACTTATATTATGTTTGAATAAGAGCGAACTCACCATATTCGTGCCAAATCAAACCAACTTTGAAGAAAGCTTCTATGAAAATGGTTGGAATTCTGATTGTTCAGCACAGTTGGGGGAGGGAGTAAACAAGTAATTTTTGAATTGAATATGAAGTGCAAGGTTCTACTGAAAAGTAATATAAAATATTTACAAGAATGAGTAATTAATGGAAGCAAATCTTAGAAATACAAGCATATGTAATCAATCTTATCAGTGCTTATTCTCTAAAACAAGATGCTTCATGGCAGTCCATGCACAGAGTAATTGAACTGGTTTACACATTGCAATGTGTATCGCGCTCTTTCGTGTTAGTTAAAAAAAGATTTCACTTGTTTTCTCGATTGTAAAGTTTTCACGTTGACTTTATATCATGCAGAATCTGTAAATCTTGAAATTACCACGTCAAATACTTTCCTTTTAGGACTATTATCTTATAATACTACCAGTTCTCATTCAACACTATCATTTTGTGCAGGAGTGCATCAAGAAGTGGGTTGACACGCAGCACACAATGGCACAAATAGTCCAATTGCAGCAGTATAAATCCGTGGGTCCTTTCTTCCTTACCATTATCTATAATTTATCCCATTTTTGTACAATTGTAACAAGCATGCCAATGTCTCTTCCCTTCCCTTGTGTCGAGAAAGAACAGATGGACCACATTGGGAAAAAGAACTGGTATTCTTGTGACTTTAGACTATGATCCTGGTGATTATGAATCAGCAAGAAACCGTGGATATTGAAGCCGAGCTAACCTTTTGGAATGGAAAGTGTGACGATATAGGCCGCTTGTTGGCATGTCCTTCTCTTGTTTGCAGTCTATATTTGTAATCTGCAGCTATAATGATTGTTATTATTGAGGCTTGTCGATATTTTTGTAATCAGATTCTTTACAATCATGTCCTTGTTCATCTGTGGTTACTCCGACTCCGACTCTGATTCAAAACTGTAAAAACTTAAAAGTAGCTCGCCTTCGAAGATATTAGGAGTTAAATTTAGATATTGGTCAAGATGAACTTTGAAGCCTGAAGGGATATGTTTTCTTGGTTTTGTTAATGGTGGTTGTGTTCTTTCGGGTTTTGCTACAAGTACAAACATGGCAACAAATCATTGGAAGATGGAAAAAAAAATAAAAATCAGAGTGAATCAGGTGCTGTCAATTCTGTGACTATTTCCCTGTACTTGGGGATTAATTCTAATGTGTAAGTGCGCGCGTGCGAGTGTATAGTGGAGAAGGGACCGTGAAGGGAGTCATGATTGCAGTCTTGTGAATATTTGGCGTGTTTATGGATTTTACAAAGTGAAATAGAGAAACAAATAAATTTACATAAGATTCTGTTTGCATTGAAAGAATATTTGGTAGGTTGAAGGAAACAAGACAAGCCAATATCCAGCCCGTGATTTTGCGTTCCTTTATTTTTCGCGTCATTTCAATTTCGAAATTCCATCCCGATCCCTAATTTCGTCTCGATAAGTTCAAGAGAATTATTTTCACATTTGTTTTTTAACTATCAATTTCAATAATCAAACTTTAAGTTTATAATATACTATAAATCATAAATACCAATGTTCAACTTATATTAAGTATCAATGCGTTATACAAATCCATTGGTTGATAATTTGTGATGAGCCTCCGCATTTGATTTAAGTTTAAAATTTATTAATGAATTTATATGATACGTCATCGGCGATTAACATAAGATGAACACGAATGCTCGTTAAATCATTCTTGTATTACAAATAAGTTCCATTATAATTTCTTTATCTGCTCTCTCTATATCATTTTTTCTTTACGCTCTTTCTACCATTTCTTTTTTACTCTCTTGAAGCATGAAAAATAAATCAAATTCTAAGATTTCACTCTCCTAGTTTATCGATTTGCTTTATTTTTGGATCGAACAATTTAAAAAATTAGGTATATTCATGGAAAATAGTGTTCATGTTGGAGAAGACAACAGAGGGAAGCTTACTTGATTAGGACTGAATTGGAAGGGACCCAAGGTTTTAGTAGGTGCGGCTAAGTGGTCGATAGCATGGGTGGTGTTCTGGTTTGGTGGATCTTGATGGTGGACGATGATTTTATGATATTTAGGCTCGTTTGGCACGATTCTTTTTTATTTTGGGACGTGGGGTCTACATGAGGGGCTGGGACTCCAATCAAAGGTGAGGGCGGTGTTGGGAAGATGTTTTCGTCGATGGAGATGGGTGAGTTCAATAGCTTTGATGGCAGTTGAGGTGAATAGATAGTGATGGTATTGCGATGGTGGTCCGCCCGGTGGTGCAAGTGGTTTTGGTGGTAGTGGGTCATGGATTTGAGGTTGTGTCGACTGTAGTGGGGTGGGGGTGAGGAGTGATTGGGATAAATTAATTGAGTAATTACTATTAATTAATTTAGAGTGTATTTGATTGACTTTATTTTTCATGAAAAATGTTATTTTTTCCAACAAAATTCCTACTTTTGAGATGTTTGGCAATTTTTTTTATGGAATTTATTTTCCAACTTTTGATTATGTGACCATATTTTTTTAAGAAATAAGGAAAATATTTTCTTTAGAGAGTGCTAGTTTTTATTCATCAGATAATTCACCCTCTTTCTCTTTCTAATCTATCCTCCTCTCTCATCTATCCACCAATAAAAAATGAACAAGTATAATATTTTCTAATTGAAAACTAAACCAATCAAATACATTTAATTAATAATTTTCATACAAATAAGTTCTGAGCAATTAAATTATTTAGAATTTATTTTCTTTCTATACAAATTTCATATTGCAATCAAACGTGCCCTTAATAATTTGTGATCTATAAATAATTTATGATATATGAAAATATTTTGTGACTAAATTTGTAATTGTGATCCAAAATTTGTGTTTTTTGTGAATATGACTTTGTATTATTTGTAATTAGCACGTGATCATGAGGTTACAAAATCTTATTTTGGTGATCGCGTGATTTTCTTCCTTTCCTTGTTTTTCATAGGGCCTCGGTATTGGGTTGGAAGAAGTCAGGGTAAGGCATTGGGTGCATTACATACCTGCTTGTGCTTGGATGGTGGATGAAAAGTTGTGTTGACCTCAAAAAAATGCATCAATGATGTGGCCAACAGATCTCAATGTCTCTCACGTCCACGTAAGCTGAATCTCGACACGTTTGGACAAATCGTTAGTTACACGTGGCCTTTTTCAAAGGGGATGAAGTTAACTGCACATACTCCGACGATTGAGTCAGCTAGAAGAATAACTTAGGGTGTGGGGAAGTTTAAAACGTGAGCCTCAAATCAATAAAAAAGGGGTCGATTTGGGAATAGAACACTAAAAATGTATGTAGCAAGACTATAGGCTTGCTAAATTTGTATTACCTTTCAATGACACTAAGTGTAAACTTTTATATTTTGAGCAAGACCAATGAGGCCCGTTGGATGACGGGGCACGTGGCCTCATCATATTGAATCACCTTTCCTGTCGCAGACATTAATCAATCAAGGCATTAAATGCTAGAGCCACCTTCGTGTCGTAAAGCCTAGCTTGGCAACTTGGATCTGACCACATAAGCGTGTAGAGGCGGCAATGGCAGTGAATTGTCTTGTCAATCATTCAACATAAGATTTGTTGAGCATCTTATAATCACCTCGTCAGGACCGGTTCCTACATGGGGGGTCTGCCATGTTTCGTCTTATGGAGAGAAGGGGGTCGTCTACATCTTAACAGTCGTCTTTGCACATTTGGAATAACTAGGTCGTCCCTGTCGTCGTGTGTGGCACAGGCCCCTCATACTGTCTGCCACGTGACTTAATTGGTGCCACGTGTGGCCTTTAGTTGATTTTATGTGTAACAAGTTCGATCGCTGCATTTTGCTATGTCAATTTTCTCATATCAGTAGCCATGTCTGCCACTTCTCTTGGGAGGCATACAACAACCTTGGTTCTTCAATGACGTAATCATCAATGTTGAGCATCTTCAGCCAGTTGCTCATTTGTAGAAGCTTCTTTTGCTACTCTTTGTGGAAAAATTTCACGTTCTTCACTTTCACTCATTTAAATGAAAATACCTATTTCCTTCAAATAGTTTGCTATTCTTCAAATGGTAGGCATTCTTCAAGAATAACGCTACGAAAGATACTCAATTTTAAAGGGAAAACACTCCAAAATAAGGCCAATAAAGATCTCATTTTTCAAAGGCAAATACTTCGAGATGATGCCCATTCCTTTTGCAACGGTCAAAAACCAATGGCACTAATCCTCTCAAGTTGATTTCTTCAAATATTCCACTTGTTCTTTTTTTATTTATTTATTTATAAATAACACTTTTCGGTATAGTGGGTTTTTTGGTTGGCTTTTTTACTTATGGGATACAATCGTGGTTTTCGACATACAGCATGACTTTGTGGACCTCCAAATTTGGTAGGACCCAACTGTCAACCGATCACAACTTCTCTCATGTCTGAATGTACGTTACCTACACTTTTGGATACCATCTTACACTATATAATATAGTAGCTCCGACGGGGTTACACGATCATGTGCACTCTAACGCATAAATCGGACAAAGAATATATTTAGGTATAGGAGAGACAAAATGGACAAAAATACGGGTGTCGGTTTGCAGAGAGTTATGAAGATTGTGATTCAAAATTAATATTAAGATACATTTGGATGTCATTAGTGTGAGTTTTTATAGCCAAGAGAGCCGAGTCAATGTCTATTACTTGACATGTGGCATCATACTAACGACTCACTAGTCAAACTCATTGTGTCAATTCATAATCGCCATAGGCCTGTGGCCTCCCTAGCTTGAGCACAGGTTGAAAAGTTATAATCTGATAGGGCGTCACCACTTGCAGAGCTGACGCATCAACCACTTTATGTAGTGTATTTTGTGCAACTTGGTCGGGGTGAGGCTTCAACAGATACCCATCGTCTCAAATGTGTTGCAGCAGAGGGATGATGCATCGCCTTAGATGACAAACTATTTCGAACTAGACGTCTACACTAATCGTCTCGGATAACAACTGTCCTAAACGTGGTCTCATCACATTGAAAAAAGTTTATGGAAGAGACAATGTATAGTAGAGTGCTAACCTTGACGTGAGTTCTTCTCAGTTGGTTGACACTTGATCTACTCATAAGTAGATACTTAACAACGCTAAACTTAAAATCTTTTCAATTTTAGTTCTTGAAACTCACGTACAACTCTTGTTTAATAGGGATTAAAATAAGATTTTTAATAAATTTTGATAAAAATTGATGAAATATGTTATTAAAAAAGTGTCGATCCCATTAAATATATAATTAATATTAATTATTAATTTTGATTTAGATTGAAATGTGAATTTTAATTTTCACTAAATATGAGCATATTCAGACTAAGAGTAAAAAACATCCTTCGTCCCTTGATATTTGTTTAGATGGGGTTGTGAAATATCGTTGTATTGGCAGTGACGTATACACGTGGAACCAAGTGCCAAAATATCTACAATAAGGAATCATTGACGTGGACGATCCAGGGTGACGGGTTAGATCTAGATATTTTCCTCTCAAAATATCCTCAGTACACGTATTCTCCACTTCCTAGACTTAGTCCTCCATATTTGACCTCAAACTTCAGTGTTATTTACCCAACTGCCACCCCCCAGTTCTGCTAGTAAAAGGTATGCCGTTGCATCTATAGAATTCCAAAGGTTTCACTTTTCAATAAAATCTTCAAAAATATCTTCCAACCAAACTTTCATCCCTTATTTTAATAATTATACTTTAGCATCTGTTTGGTACCAATTTTTCAAAATTTATTTTTCATCAAATTTATAATTTTTATCAACTTTTCAATAGTACATTTTATCAATTTTTATCAAAATTTAATAAATATGTGATTTTAATCCAAACCAAACAGGGGTTTAATCTGTATTTGGTTTAGCTAAAAAATTAATAAAAATTTAAATTAAAGTTAATAATTAATTTTAACAACATATTTCATGAGACCCGCGACTTTTATTAAATTTTCAACTAGATATTTCATCAATTTTTAGGAAAATTTAATAAAAATCTTATTTTTAACTAAACCTAAATTGGCATTAGCTTATTATGATTGGCTCATGTTTATAAATTGTTGTAAAACATTCAATTTACGAGTATTACTTACTTATTTATCACTCATTCTATCTATAATTTAGTCGTGTATAAACGCTAACGCTTTCCAAACATGCTTTTAGATGGCTAACCATTTGTTTAAGTCACATTATATTTTTTATTCATTATTCTACTCATTTTCAATCACGCATTCTTCAATAAAATAATATTTTTCATCACATCAATAACATTTCATTCTTTTTCAACCATATATTCCCGATCACATCAATAAAAAAAATACAGTCTCTCCACAAAAATACCTACCAAATAGAGGCTTAGTATATTTACTTATTTCTATCTAATTCGTCGATATTTCCATTTTTATAAATATTTACTTAAAATTTAAATCAAAACAGATTAACAAAATATCCAATATAATTACTCATTTGTGTGGGGTCCACGATGTCATTGATGTATGAACTGGACAACTAATCACACCATTAACCACTAAACTTCTCCCATGTGTTTCCCCACTTTTTTATTTTTATTTATTTGCCGAGTGCGAGAGTGTGATAGCGACGGGAGGTGGACAAAACTATTTTTTCACCTTCATTGTTTAATAAATTATTTTTGTTCTTCATAAATAGAGAAAAATCCAATAAATATTAATAAAGTATTAAACGATTAATAATTGTAGTAAAAGTGAAATGTAAAAATTTTGTATAATTTATCATTTATTGTAGGGTTGTAGACTTATAGTCAAAACTGTTACAATTAATTTACTGAATCATTTTTATTACTTATCGCACAATCTTTTGTATGTGAATGAAAATTGATTCGTGTATTCAAATTATGATTATATTTTATTTGTTAGTTTGGATTTTTGTGATTTTGATGATTGATAATTTGAACTTATTGAATATTTGATGTTTACTTATTTAATTTAAGTATATATATTATTAACTTATGAATATGGTGTAAGTCTGAAATTTAAAGAAGTAAAACTAGAACCAAAACAGACTGAATTGTTCGATTCCGATTTGGTTCCATATCTTAAAAAAAATCATTGGTCTATATATCGGTTCATTTCGATTTTCTTACAACCAGAACCAAATAAAACAATGTCAATCCTGACAATTAGCTAACCTCGTCAACCTAGCAATCCCCCTTGCTATATTATTCAAAATCATCTCAAAATAAAGAAAAAAAATCAAAATTATATTTAAAATTTGAAATACCAATGCACCCTCCATTGCATGCTTTGGGGGATTGTGCATAGTTTTCCATGATATTACATGAGATTCCTCTGTATGAAAGTGTTCGAAAAAGCAAAATTAGTTCGTCATGATTCATTTGTAACATTTATTAATCTCTCTTTGCCTGCTAAGCAAGAGGAGAACAACTTACAATTTTTGTCTTGGTAGGAAATGTATTGCCAAATGTTCGGGAGTTCCTCTATTCAATCATTTTTCTTCTTCTTGTTATTGGATATATTGTTCGTACACATTGCGAATCTACCGTAGGGTTTTCTGCGAGATTTTGTTTTATCAACTTATTTCATATCATGGTTCGGACCCTCTGAAAGGAACGAAGTGGGTCCTATGCCTAAATCAAATGGTGGCTAGATTCATTCTGTTCAGAGATCTAAACTCTTATCCTAAGACCTCAAATTAAACCTTTTGGGGTTTAGTTGATAGTTGTTTCATGTCACTCCAATATATCACGATTTATTAGTTGACTGATTGTTCATAGTTTAAACATCATTGAATGATTAAGCCCTCGTTTGATGGCCATTCTTTTGCGAAAATGGAGTTTTGAATAGTAATTTTTTGGAGAATGTATGATTAAAAGTAGAGAAAAATTTTGAATTTACGTACAAAATATTTTATTGTATAAATGTGTAGATGAAAAAAATAATGCTATATAGCATCGTGGTGCTAAAACACCGGTTTAGATGGCGTGATGTGATAAGCTGAATGAGAGGTGTAATTAAGCGAGTCATTCAATTGTATTTCTCATTTAATGTCATATTAGTACCACCCAAACTGATGTTTAAATACCAGTGATACTAACTGACATTACTATGATAATAATGAGTATTTGAATTAAAAATTTTGAAATAACAATTGTCAAATAAGAGCTAAGTATGTTACGAATATAATAATGACTGTCGACTCAAACTCAAATTATAAACAAGATGAAATTATTAATATAAAGACACATTTCTTTAATAAATGAATAAGCAACGATTTTTTGAAATCACACGCGTACTTTGAGTTAGTTATGAAGGTTTTTATTGAACAACTCAAAAGTCGTGTTATATAACTTTAAAAATCATCCATTTTTGAAATTATCATATTTTGATGACTGTACTGTAACCGTTGTAAATTTCTATCAATCTACTTATAGTGAAGAAAGTATTTTTCTAATTATATTAATAATTTATTTTAGAAGGTGCAATCAACTGTACCTCGGAGGTCACGAAAAAAATCAAAATTAAAAATATTGTTTACACCACCGACCCTACCCTACCGAGTTGCATATTTTTTGTATTGGAGAAAAAAGGAGTTTCTTTAACCATTCTCAAAAGGCATTTCCGTAATTAAGTGATCTTTTTAGCCCAATTTTATTAACCCTTTGTTACATATCTCCCACGCTCTGCACCACCCACATAATATATACTCTTTACATACACACACACGCAGATACAAAGAGAGAACGGAGAGAGATGGGAATGGAAAGGAGTATAGAAGAAGATTTTCAGAGCTGCGGGAAGCGGCTAAAATGTGCCGAGAGTGAAGACAACATGGAGCTTTATGGGGAGAATGAGCTTGAACTACCGGCTGGGGCGGCTGACCTATTCTTCTATCCAGTCCCGATGCCGACATCGATCGTCGTCTCCGATGCCTTGGAACCTGATTTTCCGGTCATCTACGTCAACACTGTGTTCGAATTCTCCACCGGATTTCGCGCTGACGAAATCCTCGGCCGTAACTGGTAAATACATGCCGCCTGTTCGCGAATGCGAATAATTTTGTGTGTGTGTGTGTATTTTTTTTTTTTTTTTTTAAATTTAGTCCCTTTTTAATTATTGTGAGTTTTAAAACTTTATATAATGGAAACAGAAACATTTGAAAATGGAAATTTATTCGAAACATTGATTTCTGAATTCTACAGAAAAATAATAATCCTGTTCATGGGCGGTAGAGATGAAAATGACTATTTTTCTGTATCAAATTATATTTTTTAATGGTTTTTGTTTTTCTTTTGAGCAGCGACATGTTAAGATTCCCTAATTTCAAGACTATATGTTATCTATATTTGTAGTCTACGTATTTATTCAAAATTATTCAAAGCTTAATAGAATTAGAAGGATAATTACGTGGTTTTGTGACTTTTGTCTTCAGTCTTGGGAAGCTTATTACCTAATTGCTTGAGTTCAAAAGCTCATAGAAAAATTGAGAAAATAAGACATCAATTTTCAGGTAGAACTTTATGGTGTATAAATTCTATCTAGCAAGAATTATCCTTTCGGTGATTCTGATCTCGTATGACAATGACAAGTTATGTGAGTGAGCGCAATGGAGTATTGATTAAAACAAACTTAGTGTACTAGCTAAAATCATTTGTAGAAATAAAAATTGTCACCTGAAAAACTAGATCACATTTCAAGTTAAAGTAGTGAAGCATTTGCATGCAAAATGGCAAATTAACCCTGCCCCAAGCAGAAAAGTTTCTAGGAAAGAAGATGAAAATTATAGCACTAAAAGCAGAATAAGATAAGATGAAAGAACAATATGCATCCATAATTTTTGCTAACCTGCATAATGTTGAAATTGGTTGGAGGAAAACAAACCTTCAACTTCCATAACCGCTCATTACTTCCTTAAGCTTCTCTTATATAAAGAGAATGAAACTTTGCATGGTACATGAAAATGCACCAAAAATGAAAGAGCTTGAATAACATTTTTCTTTTTAAATCCTCAAAAAGAGTTGGCTTTTGGATTGTGACAAATGAACTCCTTCCTATGTGATTTGAGTGCTAGAACATTAGATTGAGGCGAAATGCAGTTTTGGATGGCAAAGTGCAAGGGCAAGTCATTGATTCTTCTTACTTTTATTCTTGAGCTAGAATTAATTATCTGCATGCGATATATTGTTAGATTGGTATCAGATCCTGCAAGGGTAATATTTGTGCATTTTTCTATGTCCAAAGATGCCCTTGCATGCTTCAAAAGTGTAGTGAATTGTATATGTCATTTCTTGCAATCTTGAGTGGTCTTTAATGGCATCTTATGACTGACATTTTCAAAATTCACGAAATTTTAGAATTATAAACCTACCATGCATTAGAGTAAACCTTCAAATTTAATGATTTTACGCTTTATATTTTGGGAGAAAAAGGAAACCCTAGTGGAAATAGCTGAAACTTTGAAACATTATATCGATATGTTCATTGGTTTTTGTAGCGTGATATAGTATGGTTAGAAACTATTTTTTGTAAGCTTTCCAATTATATATATTATGATTTATTTGGACTTGAGATGAGAATGATATGAATTTTTCAAAGTTTGGTTAGAAAATAAGGGTTTCTGAAAATTTCAGAAAATTTGGGAATAAGATAATGAACAATGATTTCCAGTCGCACTCTTGTTTACTTTGGTTGTAATTCCACACATTAGTTTATGATTGGGTTTTTGTCAGTTTTGATTGCACCAATTGAATCTACAAGTCAAAATATGTAGAAAAGGGATATAGACATCGTAGAAGAGGGGTGCACCACACGTGCCGTTTCATGCATGTGTAGCATGCTCTACCATAGTTACTAAAGCTGTCATTTATTTTGTGTGTGTGTGTGAGCTCTTATGATACAGATTTTGGTTTTCGAAAGTTATATTATGCTTTAAATTTTATTTTAAATTTCAGAGAATTAAAATATGGAGTTAAAAATGTGATTGTGTTGAGTAAATTGATTATAGTATTTCACACTTTAGTTGCTCACTTGATGGGACTGGATCTCAATTGTCGTTCTTCTTAAGTTGATATTCAGTACGGACTTCTGTAGTGGATAAAGATAGGCTTTTACATGAGATTTTTTGGGATGTGTTGAAATGAGATAAAGTTTGATCTTTTAATGCACTAGATCCCATCTCCATGATGAAATCAAGATGAGATTATGATACGTAATCAAAGTGGACTCCTCCGTTAGACTTGTCTGGTAGTCCGGTAACTCCGATCAAGTTCTTGGTTGAGATTGTAAATATGAATAAATATAAGACACACAAGTCAGGTACTAAGGTTTATCTGAACCAAGATTTGTATGATTTTTTCGGTTTTGGAGAATATGACATACGCCATAAGAGAATAAGAAAACAACATAGCTCGTGTTTCATATCAGTTGTGCTTTGCTGACCAGTGGTATACTTAATGAATAAATCCCTACTTGCTCATTGTGTGAGACGTGTAGATTTATATCACCTCATATATTATACCTTTGTATAACACATGCTTTGTTGACCGGTGGTATAACTAATGAATGTATCCTCACTCATTGTGTGATGCATAGATTTATATCATCTCATGTATCATACCTTTCACACTTTTGGTTGTTTCTCAAAGCTTCATTTCAGTGTTGCTAGCAAAGTGGGAGAACTACTTTATACCCATAGCATGTGTGTAGTAATGTGAGCTCTCTTCAAGCACAATGGCTAGGCGCATGATGTATTGGCTTGTATGAACATTATAAGATAGATTAATGTGTGATATTAGTTCTTACATATAGTTTGCGTCAAACTGATCATTTGTGATGAGAGATGTTGAAAGGTCATGGGGTGCCCATACGGGCTGACCCAAACCCCAACCTATTGAAATAGACCATTGCGATTGAATTCTAGACCATTGTGGTGCACCAAACTGTAGATTTGACCTGGGGAAGTGCAACTCGCTGAACCCCAAAAGATCTTGGATTTTTTCTTGTAAAGTAAGGTATTGTTGAACTGGGAGTAATTTATTTGTGTGTAAAATATTGTTTAAAAGTTAACAGAAAATATAGAACAAAACCATAGCTGGAGGCTGCTTGAATTCGCAATGTATGACACAGGTGAGTTGCTTAGGCTGATTTAGCTCTTAGGAAATTATAAAAATGTTACTAGCTTATATATATGTATTACTGTTGTATAATTGATAAAAAGAACTGCCAGGTAAATTTTGTGACAGTTAATTTCAGTTATGAGTGTTTTCCTGAAAATATTGATTGCGAGGTGGTTGAGTCCTGTGCTATGTATTATATGCACTATACATGGTGGAGACCTCAGGAGCATGTTTGAGGTGTCTGAAAGTGAACTTACAAGCATGAGAGTGAAGCATACTCTTTCTTTCTCATGCATATTAGTCAACTTGTAATTCGGGATTCTGTTTAGCATAATTTATGTCCTTGTATCAAAATGTATACCTTTAGACATGAATATCTTGATATGGGCCTTTTAATTATGCATAAGCTATGGAGTATATACTCATTTTTAGTAATATTCTACCATATTTTTCATCATCAAAAAGTTATAAGAGTCTATTTTTGAATCTTTCAGTCGGTTCTTGCAATATAGAGACCCTCGTGCCCAGAGACGGCACCCTTTGGTGGATCCCGTTGTTGTTTCTGAGATCAGAAGATGTCTTGAGGAAGGTATTGAATTTCAAGGAGAGCTCCTTAACTTCAGCAAAGATGGTACCGCCTTGATGAACAGGCTAAGACTTAAGCCAATTCATAGCGACGATGGTATAGTCACGCATGTTATTGGAATCCAAGTGTTTGCTGAAGCAAAACTAGACCTGAATAATGTATCATATCCGGTTTTCAAAGAAACTTGTAAACAGCAGTGTAATGAGTCGGACGAAACCTTTCAAAAGAGTGGACATTTAATACAGAGTCAGCATCAGGAAATATGTGGAATTCTGCAGCTTTCTGATGAAGTACTGGCCCATAATATTTTATCACGCTTGACTCCACGGGATGTTGCGTCAATTGGGTCTGTCTGTACAAGGATTCGTCAACTGACAAAGAATGAGCATGTGAGGAAAATGGTATGTCAAAATGCATGGGGAAGAGACGTAACAGGCGCTCTGGAACTGATGACTAAAAAGTTAGGATGGGGACGCTTGGCTAGGGAACTAACTACTCTCGAAGCTGTTTGTTGGAAGAAGCTGACAGTTGGAGGTGCAGTAGAGCCTTCCCGTTGCAACTTTAGTGCTTGTGCTGCCGGGAACCGACTGGTCTTGTTTGGAGGAGAAGGAGTCAATATGCAGCCAATGGATGACACATTTGTTCTCAATCTTGATGCTGCAAACCCGGAGTGGCGTCGGGTGAGTGTTAAATCTTCTCCTCCAGGGCGATGGGGCCATACCTTGTCATGCTTGAATGGTTCTTGGTTAGTCGTCTTTGGTGGCTGTGGGAGGCAAGGCTTGCTCAATGACGTGTTTGTTCTTGATTTGGATGCTAAGCAGCCAACATGGATAGAAGTCTTTGGTGGGACCCCCCCACTTCCTCGATCTTGGCATAGTTCTTGCACAATAGAGGGCTCTAAGTTAGTTGTCTCAGGTGGATGCACTGATGCAGGTGTGCTACTCAGTGATACATACTTGTTGGATCTCAACACAGACAAACCTACATGGAGAGAGATTCCAACTTCATGGGCTCCTCCATCCAGGTTAGGACACTCATTATCTGTTTATGGACGAACGAAAATTCTAATGTTTGGTGGCCTTGCAAAAAGTGGGCACTTGCAGTTGCGGTCAGGTGAAGCATATACCATTGATTTGGAGGATGAAAAGCCAAATTGGAGGCAGCTTGAATGTGGTGCATTAACTGGGGTTGGAAGTCAGAATGCTGTGATTCCACCACCTAGACTTGATCACGTTGCTGTAACAATGCCTTGTGGGAGGATCATCATCTTTGGTGGCTCAATAGCTGGACTGCATTCTCCTTCACAACTGTTTCTGTTGGATCCTGCTGAAGAGAAACCGTCCTGGAGGACAATCACTGTCCCAGGGCAACCACCTAAATTTGCTTGGGGTCATAGCACATGCATTGTTGGAGGAACCAGGGTTTTGGTCCTAGGTGGACATACTGGGGAAGAATGGATTCTCAATGAATTGCATGAGTTGCGGTTAGCGAGTAGACAGGATTCAGATCCATGAGTGTTAATGAAGGTTTCACTGTGTAGTCAAGGTAATCTTTCTGTCGTCTTCAATGCTATGTGATGTTCGGAAGATCAAAATTACCTGTCTGATTTTTCTACGACTGGTGTAATGTGTGTTCATATTCTTGTGATGCTATGTTTGTATTGCCTATTTTCATCGAAGAAGAATTATAGCTCCTCTTGGTTTAATTTTTGCAAGTATTAGGCTTGGGATTGGACCTCCGGTTCTCGATCATCACTTGTTCCCCATATAGCTTCAATTATTATGGCAAGTCGCAAGTCTTTCCCGTGTCAGTGTTTAGCTACAAGAGTTTGAATCTGCATTTATACTTTATAGCGAGTTCTTTGCTTTAAACGTCTTTGTTTGGCCAATAATTTTCTTATATAGGGTAGAAGTATTGTTGTGTGTGTGTAAATGTACAGAACTCTAAATAGGTAAAAATTTGGGTTGGGCGGATTCAATCCTCATTCACATATAATAATTAATTTATCACACTTTAAGTCATGTTTGGTAGAAATTAAAATTCAGATTTTAATTGAACTCAAAGTCAATAATTAATTTTAACCACACATTTAATTTAATGGGGTCCATAATTTTTTAATCATAAATCTATTCGATTTTTATCAAGACTTACTAAAAATTTAATTTCAATTTCCATTAAATAGGAGTTTAGGCCTTGTGTGATCCCCTTTTTTAAAAATAAATTTCTCTCCTTTTTTTAACAATATATTTTTCAATAAAAAAAATATTTTACACCCTAAAATTTTTTCCTTCATTTTTAATCATATATTCTTCATCAATTTACCATTCCGAAATTCATTATACATAAAAAATGAGGCCCAGACGATCCTTTAATACTATAACTAAATCACCTCGTGAGTGCATAGGTCGCCCCTAAAGGTTACCCTTGAAAATTACGCCTTTTTAAATACATGAGTAGTCACTGATGACTTTGTGTTGAAATTGTTATTCAAAATCAATAAAATTGAAAATTTTGAGTTTTTTGTCAGTGTGTAAGCAGGCTTGAGGAAGCAGAAGCAAACCATGCGTACGCATGGATTATATTATGCATATGCATAGGGTTAAAACCTAGTTGTTGGCTGGTTTAACTTGGAACCTGGTGTCCTTGTGGATGAAAAATTATCTCTTTTCATCATGTTTTTGACACCGTTTCATGTAGTATTGGTTGAGATATATAAATAGATAATTAATGATTAATACAACACACATTAAAATTACTTGAGATCAAATTTCATTCCACAATAAAGATCAAAACCTCTTTTCTTTCATATTTAAAATTCTGTTTTGTGTTCTTAAATTTTGAAGGAATTTCCCTAATGTTTTAAGTGTGTATTCATTTTCAATGTTTGATAAATCCTGTAAATCCATTTGCAAGAGTCTCTAATTTCCCATTCTTCTCCACCAACACAGTACAAAAATATACACACATACACATTATCCCTATATATACGCATATATCCTCCATTCTTGTAAATTTCAAGGGGTTGGTTGATTTATCGGTTACTGACGATTGCAAGTTTAATGAATTAAATATAGTTGGAAATTGGGTTTTGATAGGTAGGTATGAATTATAATGGTAAGATTGAGGAACCCAGGGCGGATTATTTGAAATTGGAGGGGAGTTTTGATGGAGGGGTCAACGGGGAGACATCGATGTCATCGGGTTGCGCCGGCGGCAATGGAGGGTGGTTCTGGTCGTTGTGGTGGTGGTTAAAGATGGTGTTGGTGGTGACATTTTTAGGGGTCTTGGTTGCCATTTTCTGTAAATGGGTCGGGCCATTCTTCATGGACAAGGTCATTTTTCTTCTTGGAAATAATTTGCGTTGAATGTTAATTATTTTTATGGCTTTCTCCAACTCCGAGTTTAGTATTCGGGCGTTTTCTTTTTACCATGGTTGAATTATTAAAGCGTATGGCTCATGTTTATAAACTGTTTATAAACACTCAAGCCAAACACGAGGATGCACGGTATTATCCACTTATTTCTATGTATTTATAAGTTAGCAGTTTATAAACACTACCCAAACATGCTTTGCCTTTTGTTCAAGTGTTTTTCTTTGTCTTTCATTCGCATTTTTTAGTTTTCAATTTATAATGCAATAATATATTTTCTGTTTATTCAAGTTTTTAATTTTTGGAATAATGGAAAGTTAAATCTTGTACAGTCTATCCTTATTGAGAAATGTTCCCGTTTTGGAGAATGTATTAAGCGTCAAGTTCAATTCGAGAGGGGAAAATATCATTTGATGACAACGATTACGTGTGTAAGCTTTTATTTTTTATTCCGATTTTCTTGTTATTTGTTCTTTGTTTTTTCTCCATTCCATTTGTACGAAAACGCTATTCCAGCACATTACACACAAATGAATTTAAACCATTATTAGCCTTGTTGTATTGATTTGACTTTTCCTCTTAGTATTCTTGATTCAATATAAATCTAATATATGAATATATTTTTATAAAAACTTCAAGATATTACAATCACCGCAAGAAAAGAATGTGCATATGACTCGTAATCTTTTTAGCCGTGGTCAAGAAAATGAGGTTGGACATATGAGCCTTTACTAGTTGCGTGTACAAACTTAACAACGTATTAAATATGCACTATCAATAGGTTGACTTGGTACAAAAAAAGTATTACGCTCGTCAATGATGTTAATAAAATATTAACCTACCATATAAAAAGAGGTGATATCTATGAAATACTACGGTAGCTTAAAGCTAGTTGATTCGAATTTACTAAATTCCATCAATAATATTAACTGAAAATGAAGCGACGACTCTTAATTAGACAATTCAAAGATTCAAATTTTAAATGTCTTAAGAGGAAGTTTCCGCAGTCTTAACTTTTGTTTTGAGGGTCATTTCGTTATAAATCAAACAAAGAAAAATTGACAATAAATTGAAGTGAAAAGGTGATCCTAAGAAAAAACAGTCCATTGCATGATGCCAGACCGTGCAAGTTTGACTAAAACAAATTTACACTATATCGCTCCAATAGTGTCGTCGTATCTTAAAAAATATTTTTAAACAAGCTTGAAATAAAAGATTTATTTAAAATAAATTTAATCTATTAAGACAAACATGATATATTACTTTCTGCTTATAGAGTTTGTACCTTTCGGTTTTTTGTGTTAAATTTCTTCATGCAATGACAATGCAATTTATGATAATAATTATGAGTTGTGCTGTGTGTACAGGACAACATACATAATAGATACAGAACTCACAGCAAGAGGGGGGGTTTCAATACTTAGTTCTGGCAATTTTACAGAAAGCTTGTTTTCTGTACAAAAGGAAATTTCCAATAATTTTACAGAACTCACAGCAAAAGAACAGTATTGAATTTAATATTTTCTTAAATTTTAATAAGTTAATACTATGTTCTTCCATATTAAGATAATATTTTAAAAAATAAGCCAGTCGTGATATTTGAATAATTATTTGAAGTTACGATTTATCGCTAACAATATTGGAGGTAAAGAGTATACGAGAAGCAAAAAATACACTGAATTTTTTGGGAAAAAAGGTCAATTACTTTGTGTTGCAGTTGTTTACTTTTAATTAAAGTAAAAGAAGTTGATGGTCGTTATGGCTTACGAATTCAAGTCTAAGATCACATTAGTCAAGGATTATAATTGAATAAATTCACATCTTCTTGTGAATTCTCTATGTTACTTTCCCTTTTGAGAAAATTGTTTAAAAATGACCAAATTTATGAGAAAACTAATAAGAATTTGGTTATTTGTACACCGAGTTCTACAACCCCATCACAATAGAGGGCCCGCTTTTTTTGTGAGGGGACTGAACACAACATCTTGGTGTACAAGTAGCATCTTTCAACTAATAATAGTCTTAATTTATTCATTTTTTTCCTAATCACAACTTACTTATCACTTTCCCACGCATGTCCACTTCCTCGCACCTTGCGACCATGGACGAAGTTAAGAGGGGGTTCAAAATCTAGGCTGGGGAAATACATGAAAAATAATAATAATAATAA
>CAIGRN010127990.1:0-26485 GCA_903798345.1 Fraxinus anomala
TATAAGTGAATTTTTATCTTATTAGTTGTATTTTTTACTTTATAAGTAATTTTTTTCTCAAATTGAATTTTTATCTTATAAACAGCGTAGTGATTACCTTCCATCACTCCTTAAAAAATTGAAGCATTGAACTTAATCTTGTGCAATCCTTTGTTATGATTATGGTTGCTTTCAAAAAAATTATTTGCCCCTAAATCCTTGGTATATTCAAATCACCAACTAGAGAAAGGTAGTGCAGCAGCTCTCCAACCCCCACGTAATTTTTACTTATAAGTAAATTTTATAGTTATAAAGTATATTTTTTGCTTATAAACAAATATTTTATTAAAATTGGAAGGAAATTTGAAGAATGACAAAAAATCATCGATTTGATAGATTGAAAAATATGCTCCAAATTACACTACACTGATTTTGAATAATTTTTAAATCATCTAAAATCAATGCTCTAAAAAACTAAGAAGCAACGATTTTTCCAATCTTCCATGAAAGGCGCCACCAAGAAATAATCAAAATTGCTGGATAATTTTATTCTTGTTAAATTAATCGGTTCGAAAATAACTTATAAGTGAAGTACGATAACCATTTAAATAATTTGAAAATAATACAATGAAAACGGACTAGATTTTCTTATCGACATGGTGGTGTAACTCCTACTAGACGTCACATGATTCCATACCCTAATTAAATGGTATTAATTGCTCTGTATTCTGATTTATTTTCTTTAATTAGTAATGACATTTTTATGGGTATTAAAGAAGATAACCTAGATTAAGAAAAGATAATTAAATAAAGCATTGTACAGAAATAACCAGACCACGGCTTTACCCCAATTTGTATTTTCTACCAAAATAATTAGAAGAGGAAATGTCGTTTAAATGTCAAAGACAAATTTTCACAACCCGGTTTTGTCTTGACCCAATACAATGCACATTCTTCTTCTTAACATATGAGGCCAACATGGCCTTTTGGTAGAGTCGAGCCATCAAATTTTACCTTTGTAGTTTTTTTTGTTACTTTCAGTAAAGAATATACATAAAAAAGATAGATCACGATAATGGAGATCCATGCATGTTACGACTAAGTTTGCATCCTATATACAAAGAATAATCTAATGTGTGGTCTTTTACGAAAAAAGAGAAAAAAGAAAAAGAAAATAATGGCCAAAAATACCCTTTGAGACAACTTCCATCGAGTCTTAATAAAATGAATGAGTCAATCATTATAGTATATTAATATATTTATTCATAATTTAATTTTATTACTTACATAATTTTAGTGCAATGTTACTAAATTCGTAAGGCAAAAATGCAGTAGTGGTCATCAACACAGTATTCGAATACCAAATTGGTTCATGACCATTAAAAAGGAGCAATCGAGGACTAATTTAACAGGGTTTTAAAAGTTTCATAATTGAGGACTAATTTGCTCAATTTTAGAGGTTCCCAACTTGCTATCCTGACAATAAGTAAGGGACCATTAATGCAATCTTCTCAAATAGTCAAGGTATTTATACCATTTTATTTTCATTGATCAAATTAAAAAATAAATAAGTTATTTATTTTCACAATAATCCATCCTTTACTATAAAATAAGCAATATATATATACGAAATTGTTCTCCTGCCCACTGTAGGTAAGATAAGACTGTCTACTTGCTGATATATTAGGAGAATCTTACTTATGATTATCTCCAAATATGAGAATCTTAAATATAGTTCTTTTTAAGTGAACAGGATAAGACTTTTCATTATGGACGAGAGAACATTTATGTGTGTGTGTGTGTGTGTGTCTATATATATTAATTTGTTAACTTAACAAATGTGCCTAAAATTCAGCAAAAGTCGTAGCAGTCTCGAGTTTAAATTCTGCTAATATTTTAGGCATCCATTTTTTTTTTAATTCTTTTGTTTACCTACGAATCTTAAATAATGCATTAAAATATGATAAAATATGGTCTTAGAAAAACAACCAGAAAAAATAAAAAATCACATGATTAAAAATAATTAAGTGTCATTAATTGCTCCATATTTGATTTTTTTTTTTGCTTATTACTTTAATTAGTAAATTAATTTTTTATGGCTTTGAAAAAAAAGTTAACCTAGATCAAGAAAAGATAATCAAATAAAGCATTAGAAAGAAATAACTAGACCAAGACTTGGCCAATTTTGTATTTTCTATCAAAATAACTAGTAGAGGAAATATCATCAGAGACAAATCCTAGTAGAACGACCTTTTCTGAACCCAAAACGATGCACCTTTTTTTTTTTTTATAAAATCAGGAGGGGGGAGGGGATGGTTGAGATCGAACATCACCTTTTATGTGAGAACTTTCCACTTGTTTTATCATGTGAGTATCAACACAATTTTTAGGTTGAGTCGAACAACTACCGTTTACCCTTTTATAGTTTTTTTGTTACTTTCAATAAGGAATTATATAAAAAAGGAGATGTTACGTTGATGGACATCCAAGCATTTTTCAAATATATTTTTCACCTCCGTTCAATTTTACAAAGTCGTATAATGAATAATTTTTCTATTGCTCGTTAAAATTAATTATTTCGAAAATAACTTATAAGTCAAGTACATTAATCATTTAATTAATTAAAAATAATAATAAGACGTAAGTAATTGAACGGCCTAGATTTCCTTATCAATATGATGGTGACATCATCCACATCCATTATATATGCGAGCCGACCACAGCATTTTGTCCCCAACATGACAAATACATAAAACATTCCAAAATTCATATAAAAAAGGTGTGCTAAAATACCATTTTGATGTGAAAGAATTTTTATTCTTGATCACACGTACCCAAGAATCCATATATCTTTTAATCTTTTTCCTTTTCTTTTTTATCATCCAACAAAAGTTTAACGTATCAAATATAGTTTGTTGATAACTTTTTGAAATGTATTTAGTAATTACAATAGAAAAAGTCGCATCTAAAATCGACTTGAAAACACGAGAACAAACATAGAATGGTCAAGCATCTAACACTATTCATAGTAAAGACAACTTGAACGAGAATATTTTGTTGTAGGGAAGGATTTGAGTAACATATTTGCCTATTAAAAAGCATTTGACTATGAAGTGATAGACAAGATGTTAGGTACCATTTAACAGTTTTTACCATGAACCATGTTACGTTTACTTCAAGATTTACATAATATCACATAACATTTTATCATTGGACAGTTTAAAATAAAGTTAACTTTTTTATCCAATCATTTCTTTTCAACTCATCTTCTGACATTGTTTCTGAACCGTTATTTTGGTACAAATAGCATAATTGTGTTACTCAAGGAAGAATTAAGATTTCAGCTCAACTAAGGCAGTTGTTGATAGTTACGACCGAATAGCGATGCAATTTATTAATCTTAAATTTAATAATATTAAAAGATCTTCAATCTATATAAAAATACATAACGTAAAAATAATATATTTACATGAAAATATAATGTAGTACAATCCGAAATAATAACATAAAATACTTAATACAACCTCACTCTATAACTATAAGTTCAAACAACTGTATTCTCTGATGTCTCATATTTTGAAATCGCTGCAAGATTACATCATTCTCAACTTCTAAAAATTCTCTTTCTCCACTTGCCTTTAAAATACGATTCAAGTTTCGATTGCCAATTTCTAACACCAATTTATCGAAAATCATAAATTCCCTAATTTAACATTTTCCATTTTCAAATATCATAGTACACTTATGTTGTTTTTTAATATCACATATTCTCAAAATTTCAAATAACTCATAATTCATAAATCATAACCCATAAATCATAAAATACATAAAACAACAAAAACCAAACAAATTACAAAAAATCGAAGAGGAGACCGACCGGAGTCAAGCTCAGCGAGGCGACGACAAGCTGCTAGAGGGAGAAGATCGAAGGTCACGTCCGGCTGTAACTAATTGTAATTTGGTCGGACAGCAGGGCCGGATTAGATTTACGGTTGTAACTAATTGTAATTGTTTTAAATGTATATTTGTTTTGTATAATATTTCTATTTGGCCTTCGAAAAAAAAAAAAAATCTGCCCAACTTGGAAAGCCCACTATTTTATTAAAAATATGGCCCACCACAAGTACACAGTTCTTCTTCCTTCCAAGTTCATCTATGGCGGCAGCTATTTCCTCGGACCAGACCTCCCCTGTAAAATTCACACCTGCAATTTTAGCACGCGCGGCCACATCCACTCACTCGATACTGAATCCACACTGATTTTGCGATACATGAGATAAGAGGATAAATTATGTGCTCAATTGCAAAATACTGGCCCTTGTTTGATACTTATTATTTTCAAAATACGTCTTTCTCTTTGTTATTTTTAACCACATATTTTTTAATAAAATAATATTATACCAAAATTTTAAAAAAAGTTCTTATTTTTTCACCCACACACCCTCAAACAAAATATTATTCCAAAATGCATTTTAGACAAAAAAAAAAAACTCAAACAAGCGCTAGACTTGTAAGAAAAGAGTGATGCAATTAAATTTGTGATTTGTTTTGAACAATATGAATAGTTCAATGTACCAAAATATTGAGCCCCTCTTTGATGCTCTTTTTTTTTTAAATGAGTTTTGGAATATTGATTTTTTAAAAAATGTGTGGTTGAAAATTAGGAAAATTTTAAATTTACATGCAAAATATTTTATTGTGAGAATGTGATTGA
Source organism: Fraxinus anomala (assembly GCA_903798345.1). Classification (NCBI taxonomy): domain Eukaryota; kingdom Viridiplantae; phylum Streptophyta; class Magnoliopsida; order Lamiales; family Oleaceae; genus Fraxinus; species Fraxinus anomala. Next base: position 4,694 of record CAIGRN010127990.1, read on the forward strand.
AATGAGTTTTAGACAAAAGAGTTTTTATAGAATGGTAGATAAAAGGAGCCGGATAGGATGGATATTCCATTTTCAAAAGAGGACTCTAACAACATATTAGCCCATTGAAAAAATATTTGAATATGCAATGACTTGACAATATTAAACAATGTGTTAGGTCACTTTTGTTCTTACTAAACGTGCAATAAAAAAATTAATGTTGTGATAGATTGTAGAATACTAAACGTATAGGAAAAGAGTGACATGATGAAATTTGTGATTTATCTTGTACATTGCGACATATACAACTAGTCTAACGTAACAAAATATTCGATACATCTTACTGGAAATGATATTCCGATGTAGGTGAGGACAACAACATATTTGCTCAATAAAGAAATATTTGATTATGTAGTGGTCGCATGATTAGATAATATAATGAATAATGGATTATGCTATGAGTACATAATCCATGATATAATTTTTCACATAAAGATTATGTGGCGCCCCCTATTGGAGATGCGCCATTTGCCTCTTATGTGAAAGATTATGTTATGGGTTATGTACCCCACTTGCCTCTTATGTGAAAGATTATGTTATGGATTATGTACCCATAACATAATCCATGAATAATAGTCTATATATCTTACTGTGCAAAGCGCTACTATGTGTACAAGACAAGTTTGACATATTTTTTTTTTTTACAAAGAGACAGTTAGTCCATTTTCATTGGTCAATGGAAAAAAAAAGGCAACCATACATGTGCTGCTAGTGCTACACATGTAAGGTACCTGTGAGTTATTCCCCTGAACAAGGGGGAATGTACATGGGCATAACTCTATTGAATATATGTTAACAAAATGAGTATCGTGCTAGACTCCAGATTACTAGATGTGTAGAAAAAAGTGATGTGATGTGATGAAATTTATTATTTATCACATAAAATACGATTTCACCAACTTATGCACCAAAATATGTAAAAGAGAAAATGTTGAAACTTACAAGTTTCGACCCAAACTACACATAGAGGGGGTGAATAGGTGTAAATGCAGAATTAAAAATTGTAATTGAAGAGCAACAAGTCACTAATTAATTATCTCTAGATGTTAAGCATACACTCCAATTATCCTATGTTTGAATTCCGCAGAATATGAAAATAATAAATAAAGCAGTAAAAAACAAGTGAAATGTTCACAAAGAAACCTCAACTGGATAAAAACTCCAGACGCTTAGTCAGTCAAAATCCACTATCAATAATCGAACTTACAGTCAGACAAGACGATGCCATGAACTTCCTGACCTCCAAACTGAGATTCTGACAACCCTCCAGGATTGCGTGCCCCTGCACCAACTCCTGACTGCAATCTGACAACCCTCCCGGATTGCGTGCTCCTGCATCAACTCCTTGACTGGAATATCAAAGCTTTACTGGATTCTCTAACCCCTGGCTTTGTGGATTCGTCTATCTCTTGTAGATTCTTGAAGAACTACATGTTCCTCAGTAAGCTTGGTATTTGGATTGATAGGAATTGATATTTTCTTCGTCAAGTATAATCAAATCAATGAAGGCTGAAGTCTCTCAATGAATTGGAAGATGAAAAGATGAAGCTCTCAAGTTCTCTCAATGTTTCATCCTTAAAATTTACGTTCTGTAGCGTTCTGGTATTTATATGATAGGGTTAGGGTTGAATGAGCAGGATAAAAAGTCTTGAAATTGCGATTAAAAAATTTCCAGCTAACCATGTCGCTCGAGCGAGAGCTTAGCAACAGACCCTGCGATAGTCTAGCGAAAATATTTCTATTTCTACCGCTCGAGCAAAGTCCTGGCGACAGTCTAGCTAAATTGCAGCATTGTTTTTGTCCTCTTTTGAAGCTCAAACCCTAGAACCTATATGACTCAAATACGAAAATTACAACCTACTCTTTGACTTTTATAACCTATCCAGTTTAGTTCTTTTTGTTGACAGACTTGTCAATTACATCATAAACTAACATAATCTAGCAAGCTCCCCCTTTGATATTCTGTGACAAAACTACAATTTAAAGTTAAGGTAGTAGTAAAACAATTACAGACTCGATGACTGACACTACCAACACTAACTGTCTTGATTGAATTCTGCTTTTCCATTATCAAAACCTGTTTCCTGAAATAACCAACTCAAATACTCAGTGTAAAACGTATGTGAAACAGTAATAAGTGTAAAAACAATTCAAGTAGCTAATCCAAACAGTTATAACACATAACACATCATTTCAGTTTCATACCATAAGCTAAATTAAAACGTAATATCAACGCAACACAACATATAAAAAACGAAACATTGATACTACAAAACATCAAATCTTAATTTAGCACTAAAATTATCATTTAATGTCTTTGAATAAAAAATTTTAAACACTTCTTGTCAAGTTATACTACTCTCCCTTTTTATCACAAAATGACAAGGGATAACCTATAATTAAAAAAAATAAAAAAATGCTTTGCTCTCCTTTTTTTTTTTTTTAAAAAAAATATTAACATACAATAACACAAAAATATTGTTGTTAGCATGCACAAGTACAAGCAACGAACAATAAACCTCCTCACATACTTAGTTGAATTTAACATTAAGTAAATTGTATAAGTGACTCGTATGTGTAAAGTATCACTAATTCTTTGTAAGTAGCTAGAATTCTAAACCTTAATTTTGTGAGAAATGACATGCTAAACATCACTGTCAATAAGTGTATTCCTCTACTTATGAAAGTCAAACCATGTAAAGCGAATTATGACCTTTAAATAAAAACTCATTTTATATTGACATTTTTTTTTCTCCCCGTAACTTTGAGCATATTTTATTTTCACATCTGTCAATCTTTTAAGCTCATAAATATTTTTCACATCTTAAGTGATGACTCTTCTCCATTAAACGACTAAAATGATCCATGTAGCAAGCTTTAGACCAGTTAATATAAGTCAGTTGACCATAGGTACCATGTTATGAGAAACCCCGCAGGCTTAATTACTCTAATCAAATAGGCTTTGAAAAAAATATAAGATATTGAGCTTTTTATTACCGAGGATAAACTTGAGATTATGTCTAATAAATAAGGTCAATTCCCAAGATCCCAGCATCACAATTCCATTTTTGTCTAAATTGCTGAGTAAATGGGCTATTCAAAGTCACCTTACTAATATGTGATTGTCATCCCAAATCTCAAACACGCGATTGAGTCCCACTAACAATATCATAGTGTGTGCAGTGCAGATGGTACATGAAGACACATATACTAACTACTCCATAAATAATATAAACCAGTAATGAAAACTATGTTACAGTTCATCGATTAAACCCATGTTTGATCACAACCAACAAAATCAAGTATATTATATATTATGTTGTAAAAACAATGTCCTGCATTTTCTTTTCAATTTTCAATTTTTTGTTGTTTTTAATTTAAGGCATGAATGCATTAAACACATAAAAAATGTCAAACACACAAAAATAAAAGTAAAAGTAAATAATAATAAATATAAAAAAATATACTTGAGCTTTCTTATAGAAAACAAATAAACAAATATGATGCATGCACAAATAAATGGGCTCTATGAAATACACATGCAAGCACCTAAGTACCTAATCAACGAGGTACATTGACGCTTTTACCCTTAAGAGTGCGATAAGGCTCATGACCTTTCAGGTAACTCTTTTTAACTCCATTTTTTTTAGATGCATAGGTAATTTTAGTCAACTGAATAATCATATCAGTTACGTAGCTAACTTGACTTTTGAGAAAGCTAACATTGCTAGTGATATCCTGACTTTTACCTTTCAGCGCACGTTTACGGCATTTAGCTCTTATGTGTCCAAGTGCACCACAACGATGACATTTGGGAACAAATATATGCGACAGTTGACGTTGAATCATGCCTTTAGGTGCAGAATTAGCAACATTTCTAATTCTGGTATTAGTTGCGGGAACAAATGTAGTCTTGGATGTACTAGCAGTGTCATCACAATTTTGAACATATCCTGGACCTTGCCTATTACCAGCAGGCTTGTTAATTCCCAACAGTTGATCGAGTTTTTGAGTTCCACTCATGAAAGACTGGAGTTGAGTTTTGGATTTTTTCAATTAACTTGTTAAGTTTTTAACTTTAGCTTCCAAATTTCCGTTAACTAGTTTCAATTCTAGCTCAATTTTTTGATAGAGTCCTGAAGGTCAGCTGAGTGTCCCTCTTTCTCTCTTTCAAGCCTATCAAGCTTTTTCAGCAATGCTATGTTGACCTTTTTTATTTTAAGACTCTTCTCGAACAACAGTCGATATGACTCACAGATATCTTCATCATCCTTAGAGTCTTCCTCACTCTTGGACTGCTCACTACAACTAACACTCCTAGTCTTCTCACTCCCCTTATCAGATTCAGTCTTAACTCTAGATGTGAACGCCATATATTTTTGTTCATCCTCACCACCAAAGGTATCACTTTGATCGCTCGAATCCGACTCTTCATCACTCAGAGTCACTGTTAATGTCTTACCCCTTCATTTTCCCGAATTATTCTTAAGATTAGGACATTCATTCATATAATGACCAAACCCTTAGCACTCATGGCATATAACAGATTGATTTTTCTTACTGGAAGTCCTAGAAGAATTTTTATCACGTTACGCGAGAATTTANCACTGTTAATGTCTTACCCCTTCATTTTCCCGAATTATTCTTAAGATTAGGACATTCATTCATATCATGACCCAACCCTTAGCACTCATGGCATATAACAGATTGATTTTTCTTACTGGAAGTCCTAGAAGAATTTTTATCACGTTACGCGAGAATTTACTAGGATCTGTATTTTTCCTCTCTTGGAGTTTTCTCCTATTCCTGATGGCTTTTTGAAATTGTTTAACGAAATAAGCTATTTCGTCGCCCCTAAGGGCCTCAGCATCAGTCGACTCACTTTCTTCTTCCCTAATAGTATTCATGGCTATGGATTTAACCTTTTTTGGTTGAGCTATGGGAGTTCATAGGTTTGGAGGGATCCTACGAGTTCCTCTATCTTAACTGCATCTAAGTCCTTACTTTCTTCAATCGCCGTGATCTTAGGTCTAAACCTTTCCAGTAAGAATCTAAGAATTTTTCTAACGATTTTCGACTCGGAGATTTTTTCACATAATTCGCATAGAATTCATCGAACGATTTATTGTCCGCCATTCTAATCTCTTCAAACCTAGATGTCAACATCTGCAGTTTAGAATTTTTAACTGTTTTAGTTCCCTCGTGTGTGGTTTCTAAGATGTCCCAAACTTCTTTAGCAGTCTCACACATCGACACTCTTCTGCAGACACAGCAAAAAAAAGGCATGTAAGGCTTTACTATTCCAGGTACACTCATTTAAGTTCGTTTTAGTTCAATTAGCAATGGAAATGGGGATTGCTTCATCATTAATCGTAAAACTAGGTACAACCCAACCATTTACTACACTAAGCCATATACGTTCATTTAGGGATTTTACAAAGGCTCTCATCCTAACTTTCCAGTAGGCATAGTTGCTCCCGTAAAAAAAGGAGGCACGGATAAAGATTAACTAATCTAGACAATTAAAGGGTCAGGATTCGAAATGAGGCTCTGATACCAATTGAAATTTACGAGGTTCGACCCAAAATACATCTAGAGGGGGGTGAATATGTATAAATGCGAAATTAAAAATTGTAATTAACTAGCAACAAGTCACTAATTTATTATCTCTAGATGGTTAAGCATACAGTACAATTACCCAATGTTTGAATACCACAGAATATGAAAATAATAAATAAAGTAGTAAAAAACACGTGAAATGTTCACGGAGAAACCCCATCTGAGTAAAAACTATGGGCGCTTTGCCAGTCAAAATCCACTATAAACGATCGAACTTACAGTCCGATAAGACGACGACGCGAACTTCTGAACTCCTAACTGAAGTTAATACAATCCTCTTAGATTGTATGCCTTGTAACAACTCCTGACTGAGATTCTATAGCCCTATTGGATTGCATGCCCCTGCACCAACTCCTGGCTGTAATCTGATGGCCCTCTTAGATTGCGCGCTCCTGCATCAACTCCTTGACTGCAATATCAAAGCCTTCCTGGATTTTCTAACCTCTGGCTTTGTGGATTCGTCTATCTCCCGCGGATTCTTGAAGAAGTTCGTGTTTCTCAGTAAGCTTGGTATTTGGATTGATAAGAATTGATATTTTCTCCGCCAAGTATAATCAAATCAATGAAGGTTGAAGTCTTTCAATGATGTAAGATGAAAATATGAAGCTCTCAAATTCTCTCAATGTTTCAACCTTAGAATTTACGTTATGTGGCGTTCTGGTATTTATATGATAAGATTAGGGTTGAATAGGTCAGATAAAAAGCGTTGAAATCGCGATTAAAAAATTACCGGCTAACCTTGTCGCTCGAACGAGAGTTTAGCGATAGTCGAGCGACAGCTTGTCGCTCGAGCAAGCACCTTGCGACAATCTAGCGAAAATATTTATGTTTCTGCCACTCGAGCGAAATCCTGGCGACAGCCTAGCGAAATTGCGGCACTGTTTTTGTCCTCTTTTGAACCTCGAACCCTAGAACATATACGACTCAAATACGAAAATTACAACCTACTCCTTGACTTTTATAACCTATCCAATTTAGTCATTTTTATTCACAGATTTACCAATTATATCATAAACTAACAAAACCTAACAAATGTTCATACCAAAAAATTATGATTATGAACAAACAAGCAAGACTCGTATTATTTACGAAACTTTTCAAATATGGGTGAACCATTAATTCTCAATCCCTTTTTGTGTTATGTACGAAGAAATTGATATTGTCGAATAAATTTTTTACCTACCAAACATAATATGTAATACTCATCATACAATGAAAAATTATCATATGTACTTGACTCGAAAAAGTAAGAACAAACTTGGAATGCTCAAGCATTTAGCACTAATCATCGTACAGATAGAGCTTAAACAATATATGATTGTGTAGCAGTAAATAAGATAAGACGTGTTAGATAATACTCTGTATGTCTTACCATAATTGTGACAAGAGAATGACTAGTGTGCTGTATTGCAAAATACTAGATGTATAAATAGAAGAGCAACGTGATGAAATTGGTGATTTTATCTTGTGCAATACGAGCAGTTCAATGAAACAAGTATTGAATGTCTTACGAAATAGGACAATTTCATTTTAGGGGAAGACTAAAATACTAAATTTGCCCGTTCAAGAGAATTTTGACTTCGTAGTATCCCACGAGATTAAATGTACAAAGTAATATTCACCCCATCTTACAAAACATACAATAATGGAATGACTGTCATGTTGGATTGTAAAATACTAGACGTATATAGGAAATGTGTAATGTGATGAAATTTGTGATTTATTTTGTACCAGTCCAATATACCAAAACATTCTTACGAAAGATGAATATTTCATTGTAGACGAGGATTATAATGCATATTTGCCCATAGTAGTCTACAAATTCATTACGTCTTATAAGACACGTGATAATAGAATAAGTCGTACTAGACTGTATAATATTATAGAAAAGAACGTGGTGAAAATTGTGATTTATCTCGTACAATACATTCCATTCAGCGTACATACCAAAATAAGTTGTAGAAAAAAAAAAAAAAAAAGTTCACATTAAAAAATTCTCTACTTTGGAAAAACAAGCAAGATTCAAATTATTTACTTAAGTATGAGTGAACAATGAATATGCAAGTGGTGACCGGTTAACCAAAATTATTCCCCTTGTTTACCTTATTTATACCTAAGAAAAAAGCACCGGCTTCTCTGAGCTTATTTAATTAAGCTTAAAAACTTATTTAGAAGTAAATTTAACTCCAAGTTTAATATATATATATATATAAAATTCTTGATCAAGGTTAAAATTAAATAAGCAAGGATTGATTTTTGAAAAAAAAAATTATTTAAACGTAATAAGAAAGTAATATAACTATAACTTCGAGTTAAAACATCTTTTACTTATTTATAAGGTACTTTCAATTTGACCAATGTGAAAAAATTGGATTAAGATATTAACCTTCTAAGAAAGTATCACAAGCTCCCCTTCGAACGTGTTTGGCTGAGCTTAAAAAATTATTTACAAGTTAATTTACCTATTAGCAGTGTTCTAAAAAGCAGCATTAGGCGCGAAACGGGCGCATAACATCCAAACTTGTGCTTTTTATTATTATTATTATTATTTGCTTTTTTTTTTCCGTGCCTAATCGCACCTATGCACTCTTTTCTTATGCTTTTGAACCTTTTTTTTTTTTTTATATAGCTTTTTTACGTTTTAATTATTAGATGATTTTAAGATTGATTTAAAATTTCCAATAATATTAAAATAAAAAATATTTTTTTTACACTTAGACCGCATCTAGTTTGAAACTTGGCATCTACACATCATCGCCAAGCTTTACGCTTTTTGAAACACTGTCTATAATTAAGTTTAAAAAATTACTTAGCCCCAATTTGGTTTAGATAAAAATTAATTCTTTAGTATATTTTGATAAAAATTGATGAAATGTGCAGTTGAAAAATTGTAAGTCTCATAAAATGTGTGATTAAAATGAATTGTTGATTTTAATTTATATTTTAATCTATTTCTTTAGCTGAACCAAACATGATCTTATTTTACTCGTAAAGCAAGAATTTTGAAGTAAGTTTTTTCATTTAAAAGAAGGCAAAAGTAACAAGTTCGCAATTTGTTCGTAAAGAAGTTCATTAAGATAAATCACAAACTGCACGAAAAATAGAAATAAGTCTACAATTAGTCCTCACTTCTCTACCCATATGAGAGTTGAGATTTTCTGTCCAAAATTGACCGTCCACCTACTGATTCATTAACACGTTACTTTAAATTAACACGTTTGATTTTTCTCTCATTATCACTTGTGCTTAAAAATAAGTGTAAAATAATAGTTAATGAATTATTGATGAATAACAAATTGAATAGTCAAATTTGAACATCAGATCTCAACTCGCCATACTTGGGGCTAGATGCAACATGCACCCTTTTCTGAACTCTCAATTTTAACCACCGTGAAAAATTTTGATTAAGAATTTAACCAAGGTTGGTTAATTCTTCTTAATCCTCCTCTATATAAATGCTCTCACACACTCCTCGTCTCTTCACTTCACTTCCCTCAACTCCCACTCTCCCTCCATATTTATCTCTGTGAACTGCCCACTACCTACGAAAAAAACTCTCATTTTGCAGCCAGTGAACCTCTGAAAAGAACTGAAAACTAAAAGAAATGGCGTCTGAGTACAGTTTTCTACTTGTTCCTTCAATACTTGTGTTGAACTTTGAGGTTTTTCTGTGTGTTCTTTCATTTCTTGCTTTATTTGCCTTCTGGCTGACCCCAGGTGGGCTTGCATGGGCAATTTCTAAGGCCCAAGCTCGAGCCAGAGCCGCCATTCCAGGCCCTTCTGGTCTGCCGGTTATGGGCTTGGTTTTGGCCTTCACTGACTCTCTTACTCATAGAGTTCTGTGGAAGCTTGCTTTGAGATTTAAGGCTACTCGTCTAATGGCTTTCTCTGTTGGGTTCACACGTTTTATCATCTCAAGCCATACTGAGACAGCCAAGGAGATTTTGAACAGTTCTGCCTTTGCTGATAGGCCTGTTAAAGAGTCTGCCTATGAGCTTCTGTTCCACAGAGCAATGGGTTTTGCCCCTTACGGAGATTACTGGAGGAATTTGAGGAGAATTTCAGCTACACATTTGTTCTGTCCTAAGAGAATAGCCTGTTTTGGTAACTACAGAAATGAAATAGGCCTCAAAATGGTGAACCAAATCAAGCTTTCCATGGAGAAAAATGGTAAAATAGAGGTAAAAAGGACTCTTCATTTTGGGTCCTTAAACAATGTAATGATGACTGTTTTTGGTAAGCGCTATGAATTCAACACTGAAAATGATCAAGATGGATTGTTGCTTGAGAGTTTAGTGAGTGAAGGCTATGAATTGCTTGGGAAATTCAACTGGACTGATCATTTTCCTCTTCTTGGCTGGCTTGATATACAAGGAGTGAGAAAAAGATGCAGAAATTTAGTGGCTAAAGTTAACATCTTTGTAGGAAAAATTATTGAAGAACACAGGCTGAAGAGGACAGAAAATGGAGAGTTAGCAGATTCCGTTGATTTTGTTGATGTTTTGCTTGATTTGGAGAAGGAAAACATGCTGTCTGATTCAGACATGATTGCTGTTCTTTGGGTAATTTTTATGATTTAATGTTTCTATATAAATGCATGCGTTTGTATAATCCTTTAATTTTCTTGCATTTAATTGTGGGTTTGCTTTGTTTTGGTATATTTTCGTATAAATTTGCCATAATTTGGAGTTACACTCTGTACACTTGTAACTTGCACTTAAATGTCTCTTTATGGATATGCATAGATATGGGAATCTGAATAATTTTTGTTGGCACCCTTTAGCTTGCTGATAGTAACACTGATATTTTCCACTCTACGTCCCATCCTGTCTCGTTCTGTGTCTTGCATTGTTCAGTCGGCATACCAAACTTAAATATTTTTTATTTTTTTGTTACAGGAAATGATTTTTAGAGGGACTGATACTGTGGCCATTCTTTTGGAATGGATATTGGCTAGAATGGTTCTTCATCCTGATATTCAAGCCAAGGCTCAACTTGAACTTGACACTATGGTTGGGACTAATAGAACAGTGACTGATTCTGATCTCCCTAAACTGCCCTATCTTCTAGCTATTGTTAAAGAAACTCTCAGGGTGCACCCTCCTGGTCCCCTCCTTTCGTGGGCCCGTCTTGCGATTCACGATACTCATGTGGGACACCACTTTATCCCGGCTGGCACTACGGCCATGGTTAACATGTGGGCCATAACGCACGACGAAAAGGTCTGGTCCGAGCCTAATGCTTTTCACCCCGAAAGGTTTCTTGGTGAGGATGTTGCCATCATGGGGTCTGATCTGAGGTTGGCACCTTTCGGTTCCGGGAGGAGGGTTTGCCCCGGTAAGACGATGGGCCTTGCTACAGTCCACCTCTGGCTAGCCCAATTGCTTCAGAAGTTCCGGTGGGTGGCTTCGGATAATGGAGTCGATTTAGCCGAATGCCTCAACTTGTCAATGGAGATGAAGCAGCCATTGGTGTGCAAAGCTATTCCTAGGATTCCCTGAAAGAAGTTTGCGAATGTCAAGTGTTTTGGTGGATTGGTGTGTTACATTTCATATGTTGGGATGTTACTTTGTTCATAGTTATTAGCAGTATTCTATGAAAGACAGTTTAGCTTTACTATATTAAAATTTAAAAAAAAAAAAAAAAGGCCTTTGCTATGTTAACAAGAAAATTAAGATTTGGTGAGTTTTTGTTTAGGGTTTGTAGTGAATCTGTCTGGTTAGAAGTCTCATGCATTGTACACAGCTTTTCTTGGATGGAAACCAATGCAATATGAGTTATCTTATATTATCTCACAATTTCAATGTCCAATTTAAGTTCATGTACATTGTATTCATATTTTTGGCTTATTTGTTCATTCGAAAAAATTTGGAACGATACACAAAAGATAATGAGATTAAGAAATCGCGGTAATTGGCCCCGAGCCCTCCTCCATCCTTAGTCATACAATTCAATCAATTTTCCTTGTTGTTTTTGCCCAAATATGTTAAAAAATTTGTTGTGAAATTAGACAATGTTTGGGAAGATTTACCATGTGAAGCCAAATGGAATATAACTATATTAGGAGAAACTCCAACACCATATTATTTTGTCTAATTTTTATTTTGTCTAATTTTTATGGCTAAGCTAATTACATTTACTTTAATGGTTAAAATGAATGAACATTCTTGACTTTTAAATTGAGCGACTTTATTACCTTTTATCCAAATTTTGATGTGATAATCATTATTTCAAAATTCTCTATACTATATACTTATTTTCAATTACACATTCATACAATAAAATATTCTGCACATAAAATCAAATTTTTTCCTACTTTTTAATCATTCAATCTCCAAAAATCACTATTTAAAACTTTTTTTTGTCAAATAATGTCCATCAAACAGGGGTTTAATAAGCCATGCACATGCAATTTTAAGGTACAATTAAAAAACAATAATTATAAGTTGAACCTTTGTTTTTGAATTAGTTAAACCTGTGTTTTTCAATTTATTTATTTAATCTTACGTTTATTGAAAAATAAAATTGCTTTTTTACGTCTAACATATTCCTTGACCCAGTAAATTGTTTAAATGTTGCATCAACTTTTCCTTTCTCAAGCAATAATACTAAAAGTATGCTCATTCATTTACATTGACTTTGACATTGCCTTTATTTTTTTAAACTATTCAATAGTATTTTGTCATGTGGTATAGTGTAAAATATGATATAAAAGATGATGTACATATAGCACGATTGTACATTAATAAGCATTAATTATTAACCTAATATTCTCTCCATCCCATAAAAATAAGCTTACTGTTTTTTTTTTTCAAAACTATATATCACTTTCCTTGTTAAGAGTACCTATTTTATTTAGTTTTCTACTATATCATTATTTATTGTGTCTTGCTATTAACAAATATGAACTACTGATATTTAAATCTTTATTTAATATATGGTTAAATTAGAAAAAATGTAAGAAAATTTTATATTTTTAACTATATTAATTACATTTTCTTAATTAATATAAAAATAGAAACAAACTTATTTTCATGGAACAAAAGGATTATCTCGCATTCAAACCATGAGTATATCAACTTTTATTTTCTAATAACTCCACATATAACAAACCTTCACAAAGCAGAAAAAAAAAAACCCCCCCTTTTTTATTAGCTACAATTAAACTATAATTTATTTTGCCTTTCTTTTTACTCTCTCTTTATTCTCCTACATATACTTTGTGCTCTATTCCCCTCACGCATTTTTGAATGGAAGAAATAAAGCAAACTAAGATTCTCTTTTAGGAACCTGGATTATTAAGACAGAGATTTGTTTTTTTTTTCTTTTTCTTTTTCCTTTTTTTATTACCATGTAGAACTTGGCATGATTGAGGAATAAGAACCTAAGCCCAATAATGATATGGCTTTTGTGGGGATGCAAATCCTCTTTTCAAGAATATTTAATTTGGTTATACATGAAAGCAAAAGCTTCTCTCCTTTTAGTTTTACTCACCTGCATTGGCATTTGAATATCCCTAAGCTTTCAATTTTTACTGTTTTTATCAATTAAATCAACACAACTTGATTTGCCTAATCTTTTTCCCAATCACCTAATCTTCACTAATATTATTTTTCTAAGCTCTAACTAATGTGCCAACCGCGTACTCATGCTATTAGTAGCATGTTTTCAAAAGTATACTAGATCACAATAGATAATGTTCGTAAAAAAGGAAAAAAAAAATATTCTTTTTCATTGTATCACGTATGCGTACGAAACATATTCATGTACTTGTGGGTTTACTAGTTTACAATATTATACGTGTGTTATGATAAAAGAATGTATACTTTATGTTAGATTTTTAATGTTGACGATTCTGTGGACGAAATGACTAAGTTGTAATGTGTTGTAAAGTCAATAACCTAGTGTGCAATTGTACAAGTTGGGTTATGAGGTTTAGGGTTTGAGCATAAAAAGACGAGAAACACGACGCCGTATTTTTGCTAGCATATCGCCTGGACACTACTCAAGCGACAAAAATAGAATGTCTGTCGCCCACCTGTCGCTGAGCTTTCGTTCGAGGGACGGTGTGTCACTCTCGCCTGTCGCTAGCTTCTCCTCGAGCGACAGGTCGATCCGAAAAATCCTAAATTTTTTGAAATATTTTTTTCGGCCCACTCAACTTAATTACTCTCTCCTATAAATATCCAAACCATTGGACAAAATTTGTGTGGTTGATTATTATTTATTTGCCTCGTAACATTTTTTAGAGATCAAAGAATACATTCCTCTTTTGAGTTTAATTATTTTGATTCTTGAGATCATTCAATCAAAGTATGGGAAAAAATCAAATTCAAAAATTCAAAATACCTACTTCCTAAATATCCTTAGGAAAGTACTTTCTCAATTGAACGTCAGAGGTTGTTGGAGGTGGAGAGATGTTGGACTACAAGATCAGGAAGAAGAAGAACAGGAATATGCAATTTCTGGTATCCACTTGGAACAGACGTGTGTAGAAGATTGTGAGTCTGAAATTCACAGTGGATCTTAAAAGCTATAGGAGGTAGATCGGGAGATCTAACAAGTTAGTTAGATAGTATCTACAGTAGCAAATCTTGAGTTTAGAATGAGCAGCAGATTTTGGAATTACAGGGTTTACAACAACTAGTGGAATTAGTTTGAAATTGAACTGTAACACATATTATCTATAGTGGAGGTAACTGGCTTGGTCTCGAAATTTTAACCCAATGGGTTTTCTCTGTTATCATATCGGTGTTTGTTATTTATTGATTTCTTTATTACTGCGATATTCAAACATAGGATAATCGGATTGTATACTTAATCATCTAAAGATAATTAATTAGTGACTTGTTGCTGATTAATTATAAATCTTTAATTCCGCATGTACACCTATTCACCACTCTCTAGGTGTAATTTGGGTCGAACTTCGTATTTTCACTTTATATATTCTGTATAATTGAGCTGAGCTAAAATTAGCAACTCATATAAAAGAAATAGACTAAAGTCCTTAGTGAAAATGGTAAATAATACAATGTAAGTTAAGCTGATCATCCCTATCTTTTCAATTTTAACATTTGGACCATCAAATCGAACTTTCTTTGTGCAAAAGGTTCTTACCATTTATTTTCTCCATTAAAACATTGTAAATGTCTAATTTATTCTCATCCTTAAATAAACAAATAGAATATAAAAAAATAGTTGCAGCTAGAGTTTCAAGATTTTAAAAAAGTACAAATGAATTTTATGTAAAACAATTGAAAATACACTAAGAAAAGAAAAATATTTCACCTTCCCAATTAATCTCATCTACCCCTTACCCTTAACCCTACCCCCATTCCTATTCTCCCCCACCATCAATATAATTAAAAAGACAATTTAAAGTACAAACGAAATTAAGAAAATAATTAACAATAGAAAAACAACAAATTGAAAATAAAAAATAGTTCTTTTTTCCCATCCAATTCCGTACGTCATCCATCATTACCAACACCCATTCTCACCCATCCCAATGCGGCACCATCCAGGAATTTAATTATTTTTCTGTAATCAAGTTCTATGTTCAAATTATTTTTTTCGCGAAGTTACAAGACTTTTTTTTTAGGAATTTCGCTATTTTAAGTAAATTTTTGTTTCTAACTTCTAGTTGTTGATTACACGCACACACACACTGCACCAGCTTTTGAATTTTGCTCTGATTTTGTTCAAGTTTCTTTTGTTTTATAAAATGATGTTTGAAAATTCAATAGACGAATCGTTCATTCAAGATCTTAATCCAATCCACAATCCTAATTGTTCTAATTCAAACTCTATTAAGAGGAAAAGAAATCCATTTTTTTGGACGATGAATTTCTTTTGTTAATATGTTTTAAATTATTTTAAGTGGGACTCTATTTGAAAATTTTAGGCTATTGACAGTAATTTTTTTTTATTCTTTCATTCTTTTCTATATTTGTCAAAACGATGGAGACGATATGTACAATGAAGACAAATGATAGAGATTCTATTTGATGGAAGAATACAAAAATGACCAACTCTACAGGAAAACGTTGAAATGAGGGAGTAAATGCCATGTTTGAAACGATATGGACGATTTGCACAATAAGTGTAAACAATATGGATATTTTGTGCTAATTATCCTAGTGAAAAATATGGACAAAGTTATAAGTTGTGAATTTTGACCATTAAACCCACAAAATATTTCAAATCTTTTTCATTTTTCTTCTATCCTCATTTTTTTTCGAATTGTTTGGATTTTGTTTCCATTTATAACTCTTCGATTTTACCACCTTCTCTAATTTTTTGTCTAAGAGAAGTTATATGCTTTCTTAAAATTCGTGAAAGAATTGAATTACTGAATGATCTTTTCTTTTCAATTACCTCTTATTTTCAAATCACGTATTTTAAAAAATTTAGAAGCTTTTGTTTTTTAATTGCCAATATACATATATAATATTAAAAAAATTGGCAGATCACATTGGATTATACATTTGAAGAATTCAAAATAAATCCTTATTCTTCTATTCTCGAATCAAAATTTAAAAAGGAAGATGAAATTTGCATACCATTAGAGATAATGTCGGGTTGAATAAAGAATATCACCAATATCAATCTTATGTTGAGAATTGCATTCAAAGTTGTATTCCATTTGGAAAAGGCTAAGGGTAAGAATTTATACTAAAAGAGGGAATGATTGATATTTATAGAATGTTTGATACGTGACCTCATATTCTAACGATTCCCTAGTTAAAGTCAAATGTGTCAATCCCAATTGTCATAGGCCTATGACCATATGCAATGAGCTGAAAAGAAGCCACCCCATGTTAGAGGCTTGCAAATTGAAAAGTTGACTGCTGCAAGACCGCCAAATTTATCGAAAGTGTAGAGTTATCTTTGGTCTACAAAGCATCTTTGGCCGAAGTGACCTTATAGAAGATGCCCTTCACATGAGATATCAACCACCTTAAAAATACATTGCGGCAAATGGTGATGCCTTACGTCGAAAGTAGTCACTTTGGATGAGACGTCTAAGGACTTTTCCCAGCTACTCAATCACCTCAGAGGACTTGTATGAATGGACGAGATGAAGTGGAGTGTGAATCTTGCATGCTCTCTTGCTTTGCTTTTTGCTTAGCTGGTTGTCAGTGACCTTTCGCATTGACCAAAATGTAACAATAGTTCTCGAGTCCAATTGTAAATATTTGTATAAGGTGTAGACTTTGATTAAGCATAGTCATCTGGCAGGTTAGGTGCTAATGAAGCAAGAAATAAGAAATGCAAAAAGATGGATGACAAACTGCCTCCAAAATATGAGTTGGCTATGGACAAATGAATACTTTCTTGATGATATCTCTAATATGGCGATTTACTCTGATCAATAAATGAAAATATGTCATCTTGCTAGATGAGGTGGCTTAACTGGAGAGCTAATGTATTAATGAAGAGGTGATGAAATCACCATAGCTTATTTGCTGTAAAATTATAACATAATAATTATTATAAAATATTTTTATTGTAGTGATTAAGGCTTCTTCCATTAATGGCTTTGTGAAAGACCTTGTATATTTCAGATTAGAATAATGTTATCTAATTCTAGCTATGCCACAACACCAATTGAAGTGATCACAGTTGTTAAGTTTAATTAAATGAATAATGTGATATTGAATTTAAGTAAATATATCATCTAATATCATACAACTGTCATATGAACTGATGTGTGACATTAATGATCATGAATAACATTACTTTTAAAATTATCACAACCAAATCATGTTTCTTGAATTAAATTAATGATTTTTTTTTTTTTGAAAAAAAAAATCACTAAATGGTTGTAGCATATGAATGGGATCTTCCCACAATAATAATAATAATAATAATAATAATAATAATAATAATAATAATAATAAGAAGAAGAAGAAGGAGGGAAAGAGAACCTAGGAATGGAATGTGAGGGGGACAATGTATGAAAACTAAATTACCAAATACAATACTTTTTAAATATTATAGAAAAAATGATTAAAAAATTGGCCTTAAATTCTCGGTTGCTTTCAGTGTTTCACTTAAAAAGTTAACCATAATTATGATTTGGAAATAAGTAGAATGTCGAGGGTATTATTGACCATAAATATAGAATTATAAGGACAACATAAAAATATATATTGTAGATATTTCTGTTGACCATGAAAAACTCACGGAAAATGCCAGATGTACACTTTTGTGTATATCTAGTTTGACACTCCCCTCACATGAGGGGTGGGCTCGCGATTTAAAAAAATGGCTGGCCTCACCCCGTGTGAGAGGAGTATCAAACTTGTTGTACACAAAAGTGTACAACAAGAATTATCCATTTAATTTAAGGAAACAATATGTATCTTAAGGTAGTTTACAAAATACAATTTAAAAATTAAGAAACTTGTTTTAAAGTTTCAAAAATCAAGTCATAATTCAATTTTTATTAATTAAATCTATAATTGAAAATATTTTATTAATTAAAATTATTAAGGTCACAATATTATGCAGTTTATAGTGACTTTTACGTACTGTCACAATCATAAAATGCCACAAGTACAAATTATAAATTTTATAGGTCACCACTTATTTATTAAATACAAATCATCAAATTAATTGGTCACGCGTTATTTCTCGATCATAAATTACAAATTTTATATATCACAATTTATTTATCGATCACAAATTATCGAATTAATAGGTCACACATTATTTCCTGATCACATATTATCATATTAATTGGTCACAGTTATTTTTCGTCTCAAATTATCAAATTAATTGGTTAGAACTTAACAAATTGTGAGTCGCATTTACAAATTTTACAATCTCACATTTTTAAGTCACGAGGAACTCGTGTACGTCCAGCTCGATGTCTCCATCGTCCTCGACAACCGCCTCTTCGGCACTCTCTACATCTCCACCAAGTACATAATTATAGCATCTTTGCCCCCTGATTGCAAGTTGGTGTTAGATTGACCTTCATTTTTAGTTTGAGGTTTAGGGTTTTGATATTCAATTGATCTTACAAGTTTAGAGAAGAAATGGGGTGGGATCGAGTGGGGTGGGGGCATATTTTATTTTTCCTTTTGTTTTTAGTTTAATTGTTGTTTTTAATTTAAAGGGAAAAATTGGCATGGACGAAATGCCCTTATTTAAAATGGTCAAAATACCTCATTTTTGTATTTTCCAGGTCAACTGATGGTTTTATAGACAATTTTCATCAAGTTGGACTTCAGATGAATATTTATGAAAGATTAGGAGCCTTTGCTGGCACAAATTGAAAGTTATGGTAAAGTTTGCAAAAATTGAAAATGTTATGGATTGTTGATGTAATTTTCCCTTAATTAAATGTACGTGAATATTAATTAATTGATAATTAATTATAGTATTATTACAGTTTGAAAATTAAATTCATATTGAAAAATGAAAAAAATGTATTATTGAAATAATTGAATTGTAGTAGAGTTATAATCGGCCAAAAAATGATTCTCGCCGGATGTGAAAAACTCGTGACCCGTTCCTAGTTTAATCAGTTCAACCTATGTAAATGTATATTCTTTTAATTTTTGTAAATGTATAGTTTTAAATTTTTTTAAAAACTACTATTCGATATTGGTTCAACCTTTTAACCCTTGACCATTTCTCTTTTTCGAATATATCTTTGAAACATTGAAATTAATAACATGGACATTGACATGAATATGAATGTGAAATTCTAATTAATATTAATTAAATAAATGTGAATGTTAATTAATTGAGAATTCATTATAGTATTTATTACAATTTGAAAATTAAATACATATTGAAAACAAAAATTAAGGTTTTATTAAAATAATTGAATTGTAGTAGAGTTATAATCGTCGAAAAAAAGATTCCCACTCGATGTAATATTTAATATATTATACATTTTTGTAAATGTATATTTTTAATTTTTTTAAAAACCACGGTTCAACCTTTTGACCCCTTTTTTTTTCGGGTCGATGGCCGAATTGATTTTTAAAATATTGAAATTAATAACATGGACTTGGATATGAATGTGAATGTACAATTCTAATTAATATTAATTAAATGAATGTGAATGTTGGTTAATAGAGAATTAATTATACTATTTATTACAGTTGAAATGTAATATATTTATTGAAAAACGAAAAGTAATGTATCATTGAAATAATTGAATTGTAGTAGGGCTATAATCATAAAAATAAAAAAATCACTCAATGTGAAAAACCCATGACCCTTTCCCGATTTAACCAGTTCAATATGTAAATGTATATTCTTTTAATTTTTGTAAATGCGTATTTTTTAATCTTTAGAAACCACGGTTCGACCCCAATTCAACCTTTTGAGCTTTGACCATTTCTCTTTTTCGGGTTGATAGTCGGATCGATTTTTAAAACATTGAAATTAATAACACAGACTTGGATATGAATGTGAATGTTAATTAAGGTATTGTTGAATTGTAGTAGGGCTATTAATATTGATATTAATTAAATAAATGTGAATGTTAATATTAATATTAATTAATTAAATTCTAGTTAATATTAATTAAATAAATGTTAATGTTAATTAATTAATTAATTATAGTATTTATTACCATTTGAAAGTAAGGTATTGTTGAATTGTAGTAAGGCTATAATCGTCCAAAAATGATTCTCACTTGACATTATATTTAATATATTATAGATATATTATTTGTTAGTCATAAATTAACTATTTTATTGGTCATAAATACTCTTTATTCCACCCCAACTCAACCTCACTCTACCATCGACACCAACCTAACGTCGCACCACCTCACCATCGCTGCCATCATCACCACCACCACCATTTGCAAACCACCAACAAAAATTACCCCAAAACTTTGACTAAGCAGATCAAATCAAATCGGATGAGGAATAAACCACCATGGTCAACTGATGGTGCTTCGCGCATTTGACATCATCGCCATAGTCGAATGATGGTGCAACCACCACTACTGATTTCATTTACCTCTGACGTGGCAGCAAGTAGATCCAATTCAATAGGCGCGTGCTATTTATATCAGCACTGGAAAACTCTATGGCACTGTTGTAAGGAAAATTAGTTTTCACCTTGGGTCCACGAAACTCCCTTATGGCAACATCATATGCACGCACCACCTCTTCAACAATATCAAAAGTACCCAACCAAACCTGGCAATGCTTACCAGGATCATGGATTTCGGTGTTTGTGCTATTGCATCCTGTTGTGGAAGAAGGTGGAAGGGCAGTGTGCAGTTGGCTACTTAGGCATCGTGAGGAATTAACAATGCATGGAGTGGTTGTCGGGGACGAAGGTGGTTGCTGGCAAGAGGGAGTGGTTGTTAGAGTAGGGTTTTGAGAGAGAGTCATAGAGAGTAGGTGGAGAGATGAGATGGGGGGAAGATAGATTATTATATATAGAGAGTAATTTAATAAAAAAAATTTATTAATATTAAAAATTTGAATTATGGTCAGATTTTTGAATAAATAATTATTAAATCTAATTTAAGGCAGGAATTTTTCGTACTACATGTCAGGTTCTGATACCCAATAAATTCGGACGAAAATTTAAAATAGTTGTTGGATAATGTATCGACACTATAGACTTGGCTTAACTCATAAACAAATTTGGCTTTAGATTGGCCTCATTTTTATAACCCAAAGGAGATGAAATAGTGGTTGGTTTACAGCCACTAAGTAGTGGTGGCAATGGGCTCGTACCCACACGAGCCGGGCTCGTACCCGCACGAGCCTCGTGCCCGAGCTAATTAATATTAAAAATTTGAATTATGGTCAGATTTTTGAATAAATAATTATTAAATCTAATTTAAGGCAGGAATTTTTCGTACTACATGTCAGGTTCTGATACCCAATAAATTCGGAAGAAAATTTAAAATAGTTGTTGGATAATGTATCGACACTATAGACTTGGCTTAACTCATAAACAAATTTGGCTTTAGATTGGCCTCATTTTTATAGCCCAAAGGAGATGAAATAGTGGTTGGTTTACAGCCACTAAGTAGTGGTGGCAATGGGCTCGTACCCACACGAGCCGGGCTCGTACCCGCACGAGCCTCGTGCCCGAGCTCGCCTCTCGCAAGCCGCTCGGCTCGCCGGCTCGTCCAATTTA
>CAIGRN010127998.1:0-10738 GCA_903798345.1 Fraxinus anomala
TGATCAGAAGATCCCATTTTTAGTAGTATTACTTTAATCTTTTTTCAAAGAGCAAGTCTGATTTGGAGGATAATTCACATTTTTAATAATTAATTACATAGTTTCTTAATAGTTATTCAAATTCATAATACCGCCTTTGTGATTTATGATGGTATTTATAGAGTTCAAAGTGCAAGGAGGCATGTCAACCTCCAAGATAGGCTTTTTCAGCCGGAAGGTGGCCGACTCATTGATATCACTTACCCAACGTAGGTCATTGATGGGAGTTTCCATTTGCATCTCCTTCATAAATGCCTGGCACAATGGTGTGATGCATGATAATGGCTTACCCTATTGTATCCTCTATGATAATAGATTATTATTATTATTATTATTATTATCATCATCATCATCATCATCATCATCACACTGCTTAATAATATTTCTTTAGTAAACATTTCACTCAAATAGTGCTTAAAAGTTCTATTATGGCATTTTAAGTGAATTGATTATTCAGCCTTGAGGTACCCAATCAAGGTCGGTTCATTAATATGGACAAGAGTTATTAAATATTACGAAGTGATAACACATCAGAAATGTCGAAGTAAACATACATGCAATCGAAGACAAAGCCTCAATACTTTGCAAAAAATAGATTTCCATTAATCAAAAAGAGGTTCCAAGAAGAGAGGCTGAAGCCTTTACATTAATAAACAAAGTATATACCGAAGGGGTTACTACTACTAGAGCCATGTCTCCCTCCTCCTCCTCTTGAGCTGCATTAGCCTCCGGAGCTCGTTCCTGAGCTTTATCAGCAACCGTTTCGACCTGGATGTCAAGTCGGCCGACTGTTGGTCCACCAAACTCTTACTCGAAGAATGACATTTTCAGTTTGGATGGAAATATTTTTTTTCGTTTTCGTTTAAATACTTTTTAAATTTTTTATGTAAATACTAAATAATCATTAAAAACTTCAAATTTTAATTTTAATTTTTCTAGAAATTTTTATAAATTCATTTTTTCAGAATTTTTATATTTATCTTTTAGAATTTTATTTATTTAGGATTTTAGATTTTTTTTTTCAAATTTTTTTTTTTTATTTCTTTAGAACATATCAATTTTTTTAATATACACTTTTTGAATTTAATTTTTTTAAATAATTTAAATAAAATTTTATTTAAACGTTTGTTTTCTATATTTTGAGTGCTTTCAGCACTGAAAACACTCAAAACGTCGAAAATGCATTTTGAATTTTATGTTATAAGTTTATCTTTTGTTTTTGGAAATTTATTTTTCATTGTTTTGCAAAACTAAAAATGACTTGAAACTAGCAAATCAAACGTCCCCTTAATTTGTTCTTGTGCTTATCTTCCTATTGGATAAATTAGTGCATGAATTATATTGTATTAATAAATACACGTTCATGGAAATACAGATATAGTAATGAGTTACTGAAATCATGGTACGTGCATAATAATAAGCAAATCACGACTTACTTCAACGTAAAAAAAAAAAAAGCAGAAATTCAAATGAGATAAATGAAGCGAGATATACGAATGCAAATCTTGTGAAGACAAATTTCGTGCCTGCACTAGTACTAATGTGATCAAATGGACGTCTGCATCCTAGGATACAATGCTTTTTTCAAAATTAATATAGCACAATATTAATTTTGTCACACCAACCAATGCTTGACTGTACTCTTCTAGAATGAAAAATATTGGATACAAAATATCGAACACGAAACTCAAAAATAATATGAAAAATATTTTGACATAATTTGTAGATGGAAATAATTAGAAATCAATTATTTGGAATTGATTCGAAGGGAAGAAAATGAAATTAAGAGGGTCTCTTTCTAATGGTCGCATCTATTGGCAAAACTAACTTTAACCGATAGATCTCATAATTTCAAATTTAATGGTGTAGATTGAATCTTATTAGAAGGTCACACCCATTCCGAAACAACGTAACACTTTGATATGCACCCTTTGCAAATAAGGAGTCACGACTAGTCATCGCACTAATTGAAGACTTTTCCAATTCACACCTAAAAATATCTCAAAAATTCCAACACTTATTATTTAATTCTCAAGTTCTTTCAATTAGAAGCAGAGAGCTAAACCGAATCCATTATACTAACGATTGGTCAGTTGTGGATTAGATTTCAAAGTTAAATTGACTGATTAATATTGGGGTGATTATCTCTTGAGAGTTCTTATAACACCTAGATTTTCATTTTTAAAAATTGATGTAAGGGGAACCGGTCGAGCTCAAATTTTGAACTCCCACAACTCGTTTCTAAATGAACCAAAACCCTTATCGATTGATATAAGATGTCATTAATAATTCACCACAATGGTCATTGAGGTAAGAGCTACTTGATTTGTACCCTACGTAGAGCATCATATGATAGGCCGCCTACTACTATAAAGTCGTTGACCACCACGAGGTTGCGTACCGCCATGACAATGTCAACCCCCCATGAGGCCCCCTACCACCACAAGGCCCTCTACGTTCATATATGTCGCCTACCACCATGAGATCGCCTACCACCACAATACCCTCTACATTGCCTACCGCCATGAGGACGTCGACCCCCATGGGGTCGCCTACCACCATGAGGACGTCGACCCCCATGAAGCCTACCACCACCACAAGGCACTCTACGTTCATATATGCTGCCTACCACGATGAGGCCGCCTACTACCATAAGGCCCTCTACGTTCACATATGCCACCTATCACCATGAGGCTCTCTACGTTCATATAGGTCGTCTACCACTATGAGGCCAACGCTACACTTGGCCATATATATGACAAAGAGCTCGACAGAAATCGCTCAACGGCAAACGTGGGTACAACCAACCACTTGAAGAGTGGGGGTCACTTTACTAGAACTTGGGAAAAGTGGGGAGGTTTACGTGGGACACGAGGTACCAACAACCGCCGAATGCGTGCATAGCAATAGGTGCCTATAAATACCTCCAAGGTGAGAAAGGTAATGTTTTTCTTGAAACCCAAACTTATTGAATGCTCATATACTCTCTGCTTACTCCCTAAAATCGACTACTGATTCTCATGTCGAAGGTACAATGGGGAAAAAAAGCTCCGACCTCATTTTGCAGGTAGCAAATACTGATCGGAGTACTCGGAACACTAGTTACATCAAGGGGAACATTATCTCAACACCATTTCATTGCCAAACTTATTTAATGCTCATATACTCTCTGCTTACTCCCTAAAACCGACTACTGATTCTCATACAGGAGGTACAACGGGAAAAAAAGTCCCGACCTCATTTTGCAGGTAGGAAAGACTGATCGGAGTACTCGGAACACTAGCTACGTCAAGGAGAACATTGAAGTTTATCTCACAACCATTTCATTGGCGCTGTCTGTAGGAAACCACTGAACAAGAAAGCTATGTCAAGGAGATGGACTAAGAGTAAAACACGCATGGTTGGGAATACAATAGAGACAGAATCGGAGTATGTTGCCAGGGGTCACGACCCATCCCCTCCACCGCAGTATGTAACACAAAGCCAATTTAGTGCCTTGGAAACACAACTGGTAGCAATGATGACCCTCTTGCAGAGTCAAATGCAGAAAATCACAACACCTCCGCAGAGTTTGTCGGATGGCGTACGTGAACAACCACCTCAGGTAGCTCAAATGGTTACCCCGCCTAAGACTCAGCCAACAATAAGAGACATGGGGACAGACTTGTAAAAGAAGATAGAGGAGATAATGACCCAGAAGATAGACGATGCATTGACTAAGAGGAAGGACATGTGTAGGCAGATGGTTCTGGAGGAGGATCCTTTCGCCCCTGAAATTATGGCCGTAACTTTGTCGAAAGGCTTTAAACAACCAATGGTAGAAGCATATGACAAAGTCACGGACCCGTTAGATCACCTACGGACCTTCATTGATTTGATGAGGTTTTATGCAGCCTCAGACGCAGTGATGTGTAGGTCATTTTCCCCGACACTCAGGAGGGTGGCTAGAGACTGGGTAGTCACACTGACACCCAGGTCTATAAAGACTTTTGACGAACTTTTCAGAAGTTTCGTGGCTTACTTTATGAGCAACAAGAGGAAACAAAAGACGGCCATTGGACTGATGCAGGTGGTCCAAGAGAAAGATGAATCTCTGCAGGAGTACTTGGCTAGGTTCAGCCGTGCAACACTTAGTATAAAGGACCTTCAAATGTCTACAGTAGTGACATCGTTAATGAATGGGATGCGGAACCAGGCCTTTAGGATGTCACTCTCCAAAAATCCACCGGAGTTAATGCATTACCTGTTGAAGAAGGGTGACAAGTACGTTGACATGGAAGAAGCAGAGAAGGTCACGAAAAATCTTAGAGAGGGAAGGGAGACGGGAAGCCATAAGCGAAATATGTACAAAAAACCTGTTGACAAGGACAAGATGAGGAATGAGCGCGTAAGCAGGGGGTATCCTTAGGATCGATCAGTCAGGCAGAGACGGAAGGAGGTCAAATCCTTCACCCCTTTGAATACTCCGCGGGACGAGATATGGATACGAAACTGAAGGGTGTATACATTTGAATGAGGAGATCGAGCGCCTTTTGAAGCGGGGCTTTTTGACAAAATATGCGAGGAATGATCGAGGCAAGCAGAAGGTCGAGGATGGACCACCGCATAGGGCTGGTGTTATAAATGTGATTGTTGGAGGAATAGTAGCGGGGAGAGACTCGAACTTCGCTAGAAAGAGCTATGCACGTACAACGACGGTCTGTTCTATCCAGAAAAAGGCTAGATTCGATCAAAGTATCACTTTTAGTGAAAAAGATTTAATAGGCATGACAACCCCCATGATGATACCTTAGTGATAGTCGGCGACATAGCTGACTAAGATGTCAGAAGGGTATTGGTCGATGGCGGGAGTGCAGCGACCGTTCTCACTTGAGAAGTATTTGAAGGATTAAAAATTTCTATCGAAAGGATGAAAGCAGTATCTACCCCCCTTTTAGGACTTGGAGGGGCCATTGTCATACCAAAAGCAGTTGTAGAGCTACCTGTGACGTTGGGTGCCTACCTTGCAAGTATGGTGATCATAACAAACTTTTTGATTGTTAAAACCCTCATGGCGTATAATGCAATCTACGGTCGATCCCTGTTGAATGCTGCAGGGGCTATTTCCTCTACTTACCATCAAGTGATGAAATTCCCAACCAGTCGAGGTATGGGATGTGTGAGGGGTGATGAAAAGTAAGATACTATGGTGTCAGATACAGTTGGTTCTGAATGACCTTTGGCAGCAGTTAAAGATTCAAAATGGAACTCTAATTCATTAAATACTACATGCCTTGAAATGTAAAGTCTTCTAGTTGTACTTAGGCACTTGTAGCCTTTATGAGACTCATTATATCCAATAAAAGTACACTGGGTGGAATGGAAACTGAATTTGTGATTTTGATAGGGCCTTAGACAGGGGTAACAGGCACAACCAAATACTTTCAAGGAATATAGAGTTTGATAAGGTGATTAGTTTTGAAGAATGGGTATTGGTAGCTTATTTATGAGGTAAACAACAGTTTGGAAAGTTTCGCACCAATACTTTAAGGGTAAACTGGCTTGAGCTAGGAGTTTTAGACCTGTTTCTGTCACATGTCTATGCTTTCTTTCTATCCTACCATTTTGAGCTGAAGTGTATGGACAAGGGTGCTTGAACTCAATCCCTTCCTGGTTCAAAAACTTTAAGAAAGATCTATACTCACCACCCCAATCAGCTTGTAACGTTTTTATTTTACAAGCCAGTTTGTTTTCAACAAATTTTTGAATTGAATGAATACATTTAAGACTTCAGATTTCTATTTCAATGGATAGATCCAAGTAAATCTGCTAAAGTCAACAAGGAAGGATATGTAATACTTAAAACCTGAGGTGGATAAAATAGGAGCTTGTCCCCATATGTCTGTAAAAACTAGTTCTAGTGGTGCTTTGGCGTGTGATGAAGATAAGGGAAAAGGTAATAAGTGAGCTTTGCCAAGTTGACAAGCATTGTAAAACGGTCTGATTTTCATTTCCTTTAATTTTGACATTATAGGAGTTGAGTACTCGGTTCATCACTTGGCTAGAAGCATGACCAAGTCTCTTGTGCCATACATCAGAAGTGGAATTTAAAGATTCATGATTAGGAACAACAGAAGACAAGCTGCAGAAGGATTTATTTGTGAGGACTGACTCTTGGGTAAGACTCTTGGCAGTTTGGTGAGGATGATCAACTTGATACAACCCCTCTTTAAGCTTCCCTTGCATTATCACTTCCCTTGTTAATTTGTCTTTGACAAAATAGAAATCAGGGTGAGATTCCATATAAATATCATTATCAGAGGTTAACTTAGAAACACTAATCAGATTCTTCTTAATTTCAGGCACGTGAAGAAGCTTATTTAGAACCAGAAACTTATCATTCAAAGCTGGAATATGTGTGATGCCAAAGTGAGATATAAGCAACTTACTTCCATCCCCTACCATGATTTTCTCCTTACCAGCATATTCATTTGCAGAGGTGAGGTTTCCTTTGTCTGAGGTAATGTGATTACTAGCTCCAGTATCTGCATACCAGGCAGGATCATTCACTATGCTGGGAGTTGCAATAAGAGCAGTGGATGAAGTGTTATAGCTTGTTCTTTGGTTGGTGGAGCCCCAGTATATCTGTCATCATATCTGAAGTTACATATGTTAGGTTTGTGGCCTACTTTCTCACATACTTAACACGTGGTCAATCACTTCCACCATAGAGATAGCCTCCTCTGTTTCTACCTCTTCTCCCACCTCTGTAGTTGCTGAAGTTGGTGAATCTGCCACCATAGCCTAGTCTATAGGACCTTAAACCACTGTAATTGGAACCAGACCTGTTGAGGTTTGATTGATGTTAATTTCAGCTATGTTCCAGCCTACTTTCATAAGTCATAAGTGTAGACTGAAGCTCTCTCCAGGATATATGATCTTTGCCATTAATTTGAACAACAATAGAGTTATAATCCTCATTTATACCAGCCAAAACCCGAGTGACTAAGTTAGTATGAGTTACAGTTTTCCCAGTAATCTTAAGGTTATCAGCAAGTTACTTCACCTCGTTGAGATATTGGTCAATGTTCATTGTACCCTTTCTAGTTTTTTGCAGTTCACCGGTGAGAAAAATGATTCTCGACTTGTTTTGTACTTCATAACTTTCTTCAATTGCTATCCACAGTTTCTTTGATTTTGTTACACCCATAACCCTCATTACAATATCTGGGGTCATCGAAGAATAGAGCCAGCCCATGAGCAACTCATCTGTTGACATCCATTTGCTATGTTCAGGATTTTTAATCTCAATGCTAGTTCCAGCTTCTCTTGTGACTTGGCTACCAGTGAACTCTTGGGGACACTCCTTTGTCCCTAAGATATATCCTTCAAGGTTGTGTCCTCGTATGATTGGCAATATCATATTTTTCCACGGTAAGAAGTTGTTTTTGTCCAACTTGACCGAAACAACTTGAGTGAGGTTAACTCCAAATGGTGAGGTGTTGTTGTTAGCTATTAGTGTAGTAGCAGTGCTACTGGAAAATGAAGCAGGTGAAGAGATGGGATCATTTTGAGGATTATTGTTGGCATTTGCCATATTGCTCTGATACCAAGTTAAAGTTTGAAGAGAAAACAAGAATAATTATGTGAAACCCGTAACCTCCATTGCTGAGGTATTAAACATTATANGGCATTTTCCATATTGCTCTGATACCAAGTTAAAGTTTGAAGAGAACACAAGAATAATTATGTGAAACCCGTAACCTCCATTGCTGAGGTATTAAACATTATATAATGAAAATGAATTGTTACAAGGAAGAATCTAGAATTTATAGTTGGAGGTTAGTTCCTAAATAGTGGATCATGTCTTGAATAATTAACAACAGAATTGAGTGGATCCACTACAAGAAGAAACGGTATCTACAGCTAGGAAAGAGGTGACTCCTGCAGTGCTCCAGCTGGTGCTTCAGTTAGTTGAGGTGGAGCTAATGTGGAACAATTCTAT
Organism: Fraxinus anomala; assembly: GCA_903798345.1. Lineage (NCBI taxonomy): Eukaryota > Viridiplantae > Streptophyta > Magnoliopsida > Lamiales > Oleaceae > Fraxinus > Fraxinus anomala. The sequence continues at coordinate 8,024 of CAIGRN010127998.1, forward strand.
TAATTCTGTTAACACCAAATAATGGGGCTGGGAGCAAAATAATTAAAATTTAGTTTTTGAAATTTAGGAAAGCAAAAATGAAGATAATAAAATATTGTTGATTATATTGTCATGTAGTATTTACATATCAAACATGTACTTAATGAGTTGTATCATATTAATAGGATAAATTGAATAATCTCTTATTAAGATTAATCATGTCATTTTACGAATTTTGTCATGTCAAGACCACATATTAATTAAACAAATTTCACGTTTGCTATCGCTTCTTTCATGTATTACTTACATTTTATATTCGATATTTTCGTTATGTTGTGTACATTCCATTTTGTTAAACAACTTATGACAGCTATTTTTGAGGTTCAAATTTTGAGATTGCGGTATTTCTTTAATTTTGACACTAACCTCCTCATTTTTTCTTTCTTTTTCATGCATTTACGTAACACACATGACTCTTAATTTCTTTGTTTTATTTTTTCACACAAAAATAGACACGCATTACATATGAAGAAAATTATTAGCTACTACACACTGCATATGTGTCTATATATATGATTGTGGCCCCCCGGGGCATAGCTCAGTGGTGCAAAGGACAAGAGTGAGGTAGTCTCTGCTGAGCTGGCAGCCGCAGTGTGAGGGTTCGATTCCTGCCTCTTACAAGGTTTGGAATTGGACTCTTTGTGGGCACCAGTATGGCAGCTCTTGTACCCTGGCTTTCTGAGGCACATCCCGCGATTTATCTCCTCCACAATGCTCAAGGGGCGGGGCGGTGGGGGACCCTCAAGGTTGGGGTGTGACCTTTTTCTATATATATGATTGTGTGTTTAATGTTATATTAAATGCAGAGCATATTAAATTTTATCGTGCGAGATAACTAGTCCTATACGAAAATTGATATTCCAATGCATAATATGCCATTGGTACTGATGTATCTTAGGCCTACAGATCTAGAGTGAAAATTGTGCTATTCAGTTATATGAAATTAACTAGAATATGCGAGTGTCTTAAACAAATTCCACTACTAAAACATGCGGCATCAAGGATGGATATATTCATCGCTAATGCCCTTATTTCCGTTGGTAACTTCAATTACCAATGGAAAATCTTTGTTGATAAATTTCGTTGGTGAAAGTTGCCTCGATAATTTATCAACGGACAAATCATCTATAATTATCGATGAAATAACAGCATAATATTTATCATTAATTACTAATGAATTGATTTAGCAACATAATTTTTAACAACTGTCTGTCGGTAATTATCGATGAATTGTTTTCATTTGTAATTATCATTGAAGTTCCATATGTGCTTCCATTATTGCGTTATTTCTTTAATTTTGGCACTACTCTCCTCATTGTTCCTTTCTTTTTCAACACAGAATTAGACATGCAATCCATATGAAAAAAATAAATATGGATGTATATATGGGGTTGTGTGTGTGTGTTTAAAGGTAACTAGCTTTATAACAAAATTGATATTCCTATGTATAATATGCCGTTGATACTGATATATCTTAGTCCTATAGATCTATAGTGAAAATTGGGCTATTCGATTATATGAAATAATAGGAATATGCGGGTGTCTTAAACAAAATGCACTACTAAAAAATACAATATCAACGATGAAATTTTTTGACACTGATGTCCATATTTCCGTTGGTAACTTCAACTACTGATGAAAAATTTTCGTTGATAAATTTCGTCGGTAAACGTCAGCTCAATAACTTATCAGCGGAATAAATCATCTATAATTACCAATGAAATAACAACGAACTATTCCGTTGGTAATTCCAGATGAATTGATTTAGCAACATAATTTTCAACAACTATGTATGTCGGTAATTATCGACGAATTGTTTTCATTGCGCTACATCTTTAATTTGGCACTACCCTCATCATTTTTCCTTTCATTTCACTAATTTACGTCACGCACACATGAATCTAAATTTATTTATTTGCCTTTACACACAGAAATAGATATACAATCCATATGATGAAAATTATCAGCTACTATACACTGCAAGTGTATGCATATATGGGGGTGTGTTTAATGGTATATTAAATTATCGTGGGTGAAAGTCACCTCGATAATTTATCGACCGAATAAATCATATATAATTACCAATTAATTAACAACGAAATATTTCGTTGGTAATTCCCGATGAGTTTATTTAGTAACATAATTTTCAATGACTATGTATGTCGGTAATTATCGACAAATTGTTTTCATTACCAGTTAGCAACAAAGTTCCATTAGTGTCTTCATTGCACTACATCTTTAATTTTGGCACCAACCTCCTCATTTTTCCTTTATTTTTAGCTCATTTACGTTAAATAGACAGGACTCTCATTTTCATTGTTTGCTTTTTCACATAGAAATAGATAGGCATTCCATATGAAGAAAATTATCGGCTACTATACAATACATGTGTATGCATATATGGGTGTGTACAAGTGTGTTTAATGTTATATTAAATTAAATAAAGATAATATTAAATTTTGACGTGTCAAGATAACTAACTTTACACCAAAATTGATATTCTTATGCATATTATGCCGTCGATACTGATATATCTTAGGCCCATAGATCTAGAGTGAAAATTTTGCGATTGGATTATATGAAATTAAATGGAATATGCGGGTGTCTTAAACAAATTGCACTACTAAAAACGGGGGCATCAACGATGGATATTTTTGTCCGGAAAGCTTTTATTTC